>PVIW01003321.1:124890-173168 GCA_004026585.1 Noctilio leporinus
TTTGCTCATTATTGTCCCGTAATGGGTGAGAACATATGATACCTGTCCTTCACTGACTGGCTTATTTCACTAAGCATAATATTCTCCAGTTCCATCCATGTTGTTGCAAAGGGTACAAGTTCCTTCTTTCTTTCTGCCATATAGAATTCCATTGTGTAAATGTACCAAAGTTTTTTGATCCAATCATCCACCGATGGGCGCTTAGGCTGTTTCCAGCACCTGGCTATTGTAAATAGTGCCGCTATGAACATAGATGTGCATAGGTTCTTATGAATTGGTGTCTCAGGCTTCTTTGGGTATAGTCCAAGTAGTGGAATTGCTGGATCAAAAGGCAGTTCCATTTTTAGTTTTTATCATAGCACTCTTGAGGCTAAAGGCCTCAGAACCAAGGTGTAGGGCTCTCATTTCTGTCTCTATTGGACATAAGACTTCAGACTATTCATGATAGTCCTATGTAAACACTGAACCTTCCTCATTTGCAACTTGTCCCCATCTCCCTCATTGGGTGGTGGTGAGGCTCTATGGAAAGGGAAACCATAAAAGCACTTTGAAAAGTAAAGAAACATACCTATGCTATGTTTGACAGCGTAGGTAATAACCTTCTAAGAAGTACACGCTAGATCCTCTGAATCCAAATCCTACATTACAGGAAGGCTTACATTTATAGAAAAAAAAAGTTTTAATTTTCCCTGTAATATGCAAATGCACTTGATATCAGAATTGCAATATGTCAAAACAGATTCTTCTCAAATGACTTAAAGATGAGGACCAGGCAGAGAATAGACTATATCTGTTTTTGTTGTTGTTGTTGGATTTTTTTTTTCTTCTGGTAGAAGATTGTCTCAAAGGATAATTGCAATTAATAGGCTTCTAATTAATCTCTTTCTTATTTAACTTACTGATTTACGTGATAGAACAAGTACAAACCTGGGCTGTATCTAACATGGTGATTAAGAGAAATAAATGGTGTCAAGCCAGCAGCACGACAAATGGTCAGAACAAGCATGCACCCTCTGGTTATTACAGCCCTTATTATGATATATCATTAAACAATTCAGTGTTTCATATGATGCAGAAGTTGTTAACCCACCAGAAACAGGTGGACTGCTGGGTCTTCAATTATCTGAAAATAAAATGAGAATCAGTTAGGCCGACCTTTTGGTTATGACCTGAGTAACTTGTATCATCCTCCTATATTGAAAACTAACTGTAGTGTTGGTTTCAGATAAAGAGGAACTTCAGAAAAAAACCCATTCCTCTCTTTACACTGGTAAGGATACCATGACCCTCTCAAATAGGAGAATGTGAAAACCTGAAGAGATCTTGACCTGCACAGCTAAACAAGTGTCTGCCACATAGCATATGCTCAATAAATGCTTGATAATAAGCCTTAGGGACAAAGGACTTTCATAACAGAACCTAATCTAATGGAAGAATAAGACTTGGCCACAGCTTATAGTGGGTCAAGAGATCTGAGTTCTAGATCCAATTCTACCGTCAATAGCTTATTCAACTGTGTCTTTGCTCTGAGTTTCCTCTATTTGCATTATAGATAATATTTCCTTTTGTAGCTGCCTTAGATTTATATTTTAGAATAAGAAGTATAAATGCACTTTGGAAAATGTCATCTAGTCTATAGCTAGTAAGCTTTGTAGATGAACTAGCAAGATCAGACAGCCTTTATGGCAAGACCTAGGAAGCAGCAGAAAACAGCAAAGTGAGACATTTCACTGATGGTTGAAGGGATGGTTGTTATTTATTTCCCCTCAAATCCCCTGCAGTAAAGGTGGACTTGTCTAGTCAGAGCTATGGAATGGAAATTTGTTGGGGGAATAGTGATCATTAGGGAATATTTCTTATGAGCCTTTTTTCTAGGAGTTCAGAATTTAAGACAATCAGAATAACATGGCCTGAAGCAGAGGGCAACAATAATGAACCCAGCAAAGAAAGAGAGGAGTAATATGTTGTATTCAAAGTGCTCTCAGTTTTTAAAAGCATCCTTAGGTATTTTTGTGTCTCTTCTCAGAGCTTCAGAAGTCAGAGATTCAAGCTGTGCTTTATGGAAAGCCAGATGTCACAAAGCAGTTAATTGAGGGATAAACATTTATATTTTGCCATAAGAGTCAACCAAATAATCAACTATTCTAGGGTATTTAGAAATATGAACATGTGAGTTAAAATCTTACTGACATTTAATAATTTAATAGTTGGTTGCATATCTATCTGTCTCTGTTTTAGGGGTGTGAAAGTCTCATAAAATTACTTAATTTTTTTCTCTTGAAACAAGTAAGATAGCCATAGGTTTCCTTAAAGCAATTAAAATAGACTCTAATAATTACAATATTAGGCCCTTCTCTATGGTTGACAATAGAGTAAAAATAGCTATTAGTATTTCATCTTACTAGTCTTATGATAGTCTCCTTATTTCAGTTGGTCATAGCATAATCATAACAAGATGTCCTAGTTTAGAATTCAGTCCCATCTCCAAAGGTAATTCCTTTATATAGAAAGGAAAACAGTCCATTTGGCCACTCTGTGTGTGAACACTTTCTACTGAAACTGGCTTTCTGAAGACAAATATAATTCCCAAAGTCCCATTCATTTCCATCACTATTTTATCAGGCCCAGCCCTTTTCTGGGAACGCACCATAATTCATTGTAGGTGATGCCCAGTTTTTCTGGGTAAACCAGAGGTGCACCATATGTCAGGACTGAGAAGTAAATCCTTATTCCATATGTTAACTTTATTTTTAATGAAAGCAAATGTTTATTTTTCTTCCTTCAAGTCTGGAAGAAGCAGATTCTGTCTGATACTATTTGAACTTTCCAAGGATGCATTTTTTTGAGAAGGAAGAATAGTTTCCTTGGGCTCGTTTCTGTCAGATTGAGGTTTGAGAATTCCCTGTAGGGTGACAATCAGGGGGCGGGGGATTAGCGGAGGGATTGAGCAAAAGGGACAAAGGAATTGTAGACATGGACAGCAGTGTGGTGACTGCATGGAGGAGCGGTAGAGGAGGTTAACTTAGTAATAGGAAAATACAGTGACTTAAAAAAAATAGAGTTCCCTATAGTGAAAATGCAGATTCATGGAATCTACCTTAGACTACTAAATTAGAATAATTGGGGTTGATATTCAAGGGTCTAAATATATAACAGGCTTCCCAGTAATTCTTAGGCATGCTAATGTTGGAAGCCATGGCTGTTGGCTTTGATAGAGTCCCATGTTTACACAGCTCCATGTTGCAGCAGAAATCGATGCTGTGGGGGAGGGAGCATGCTCTGATGATCTGGAAGAGAGCGCCAGGGGAAGATGCTGTGCTTCTATATGTGTACTTACCCAGAGGGCTTCTCTTCTCTCTAGAAAGTTCTCTTTGGTTTGCTGGTCACCTTCTGATTGTTCTCCCATTTAGGCAGCCACCATCCTGATTAGATGGATTGTCCCTATGCTGCAGGTACCAAAGGGAAGTTGGGGGTAGGGGTGAGGTGGGGGGGGGAGAGAAAGAGAGAGAGAGAGAGTGTGTGAAGAAATGGTACAAGAATACCATCATTCACCTTCCTTCTGGTTTCAATAGAGCATTACCTTTGCCAAGAATTATTTTTCTTAATCTTATTGAGGCTTTGCAATTGAACATTCTCCTCTTGTTTGAAGAAACATATCAAGTGTGGGTGAGTGTGGGCTGCCTAATGTGCTAAAATCCTGCATTAACTTTGTTACACTACTTTTGACTTTCCCACCCAACACAGATCCGTCAAAACCTATTCTTTTCCATCATCACTCATTCCATAGAGACCTAGGAAAGACTTTTCCCCACCTTAGTAATTTTTTGAGGCTTTCTTATTCCCAAATCAGAAAATGTGCTGCTTGGATACTTTGGTTGTCATGGCTACAGGTCTGTTTCCCTCCAGATCTGTCTTTTGATGTCACATGTGCCCTATGTGTTTGATCTGTAAAGGAATGTATCAGAAATTCATCTTCTCAGTGTCATAAGGAAATAAGACATTAGGACATCAAAGTGAACCATTCATAAGCTTAATTTCAGAGAATAATCACTAGAATTCCTGATGGTATATTTACAAAAAATACTAATAAAATTTATCTTCCTGAATGCTCCCAGTGGTTCGCTACACCTTTCTTCCTTCTTTTCCTGCATATTTTCAGTTTTTTTTCTTATAGCCTTGAGGTCAACTGCTATCTAAGATATCTTAGTAAACCTTTTAAATATTTCCCAAAACATCTCATCTCCTCTGGAAGGTAAACTGTCTTCATTTTGAATTTTCCCCTCCACTGAGAGTTTATTTTTAATGTGAGAATGCAGATCATCTTTGCAGTACTCAATGATGTCCACTGTTGACAAATATTAGATGTGTTTATTTTTAATTAATATTTTATTTATTTTTTACAGAGAGGGGAAGGGAGGGAGAAAAAGAGAGAGAGAAACATCAATGTGTGGTTGCCTCTTATGTGCCCACAACAGGGGACCTGGCCTGAAACCCGGGCATGTGCCCTGACTGGGAATGGAACCAGTAACCCATTGGTTTGAAGGCTAGTACTCAATCTACTGAGCCACACCAGCCAGGGCTATTAGCTATTTTTAAATTGCCATCTTAGTTTCTACTTACTGGGACAATCAAGTGGCCTAAATTGTTCAGAGGATTCCTAGAAATTCAGTTAGAAACAGTCACTGTTCAGTATTCTTCTTTACTATTTCATGCAATCTGGCCCTAATATATTGCTTCAAAAACATATCAGGTGTCTTGAGAGAATTTTTGCCTTTCAGGGTTTCAATCCACTGAACAAATCAAATGTAGAAACAAAATGAATTGACACTGCACATATCAACCTTTCCATAAGGCAAAGAGTTTTCAGTGATTTAGATATGTACCTGTTTGGCAACATTTCTGCCCTTATTTTTGTCCCTTTTTAAATGGATCATTTTATTTTATTTATTTAAAATTTTAAAGATTTATTAGTTTTAGAGAAAGGGGAAAGGAAAGAGGCAGAGAGGGAGAGACATCAATGTATGGTTGCCTTTCACCTGCCTCTAACCACGGACCTGGCTGGAGACCTGGCTTGCAACCTGGTTATGTGCCCTGGCTGGGAATCGAACCAGCAACCTTTGGGTTTGCAGGCTGGTGCCTTATCCACAGTGCCATCAGCCAGGACCTAAATGGATCATTTTAAAGAAATCATCCACAGATTTGAAAAGACATGGCAAACTGAATGGCAAATTTATGGGTAATTTGGGTCTGGTGTATTCTGGAGAGAGAATGTCCTGGCCATAATGGACATGAGATTCTGGAATTCTTTAAGGAAAAAATGTTTCAGCAAAAGTACAATCAGAACAATTAGTACTGTCTTTAAAAACAGCTAAGACTTTCTTTTTCTTTCTTTCTTTCCTTTTTTTTTTTTTTTTTAGGTCTCCTTGTCTTTATAGATTTACTAATTTGTGCACATGAGTAGAGCCAGGCTGACACTTATCAAACTATAAAAGGCATGCGGTATAAGGCTTTTTAATGCTTGAGGAAACATGAATCCAAATAGAATAATATGAATAAATTCACTCTTGGGATGTGTAAGTAAATGCATTAAATGCCTTGAATATTTAATTCAGATGTCCCTATTAATATTTGTTGATATGGATGATAATAAAGCATAACGACTCTTAACCTCCTAGATGGGAATAATCCCTAGGTGCTGTCATTAACATGGAAAATTTTAGAAAAAGGTTGGATTTCAGTGGCTAATAGTCATTTGCAATTCTGCTTGAAATAGCATTTGATGGATACTACACCCTTCTCTTGGGGGAAAAAACAGTGTTTGTATACTCCTTAAGTGCTGTACTTACTTTGTGAAATATCTTTTGGCCATTGTATCCTTTGTGGATTTTTTAGTATCAAAATATTCATTTTATTTTTATATTTTAAATCCTCATCAGAGGACATGTTTGTTGATTTTAGGGAGAGGGGATGGGAAAGAGAGAGGGGGAGAAAGAAACATTAGTATGGAAGAGAAACATCAGTCAGTTGCTTCCTGTCTGTGCACCAGTGGGGATCAAACCCACAACCCAGGTATGTGCCCTGCCCAGAAGTCAAACCCCCAACCTTTTGGTGTAAGCAACAGTACTCCAACCAAATGAGCTGCCTGGCCAGGGTAGAATGTTAATTTTAAAAGCAATCACAAAAATGTAATTAAAGGACTGTATTTAAGAAAATACCTGAAAAATATAACACACTAGAAAGCACCACATGACACTCTCTGAATTAACTGATCCACCAACAAATCAGATTGTCTTCCAAGTTTGATTTTCTAACAACTCCAGGATGAAATTCAGCAGTAGTAGAGGTCCTTAGAACTGTCTACATAAAAAAGAAGTAACTGTGGTCACAGAAACCAGCAACGGTGTTCTCCCTGTATCAGAATCATGTTATGTCCCCCACAATATGTTCTAGTTGAGTTAAAACTGAGAGAGGCGGGTTCTCCATCAGTCTCATTTTCTTCAATGGAAGCATGAAGGTCCACTGCAGTTTACTTTCCAAGGCTCCTGGCGGTAAAGCTTTTGCAGGAACTTGGTCTTGGGAAAAACAAAATAGGAATAAAGGAAAAGTTTGGCTAGTTGGATTTCTCTGAGTTCCTCCCATGCCCTGAGGCACTCTGCATCACTAGAGAAAGAAAATTACCTTGAGTGTATTTCTTTGAAATGTGGACATCTGAATAGGGGATAAATCTCTAGTTTCCAAACATTGGTTAATCAGAAGACCTGCTTTTGGACCATGATGAATGTCTTTGTTGTTTCTTATCCTTGTATTTGTTTCCAGCAGGGACTTCCTCATATTTTTCATTTACTAACATTTACCATGTTTTTCAGTTGTTTTGCTATAGGGTTTCTCTTCTTTCTCTTTTCAGTGTGTGGAATTGTTGACCATTTGAGTATAGAACATTTAGTGAGGTTTCTATGCTGCTAAATGAACTGAGATCCAAGCGCTGGTCATTCAGATGATTGGGAAGAGAACATTGCAGCTGGCCATGTGACTCAGAGCCCCCAAAAATGAGTCCTCGAAAGGAACCAGAAGGAGCTCTCTGTAACTAGCGATGTCCTTAAACCTGGGCCTCCATTCTGCATTGTGTCGAGGGATACTCTCTCTTAATACACCCTGAGATGATCGAGATGATTATATCTTACAGCAGTTCTTTGTAAGTTATTTGGGATGGTAAATTGATATAGAGTGGATAAAACCCTATTTAGTTTGTGATCTTTAAAATCCATACCCAGAAAATCGTCTTTGAAATCTGTATTATTTTATTGCAGTATCATAAATTTAGCTGTGTCTCACCCTGAAAGTTCAAATCCATTGTAATGTTATGTATTATCACAAGGGTTCAGACGTACTCTGGCCAAATGATGGCTGCTGAGACTACATCCACAGGGAATTCTTGGGTAGTAGCTTGGAAAGAAGTTCCCTCTTTTTCTTATTTTTAGAATCAGAGATGGATTCCATTGTGCTTTATTGGAAAGAAAGGTCTCGATTTTAAAAAGAGAGCACTACTTACATTTTATAATCTTGAAAAAAATAGATGGTTTCAGAGCTTCATACCTTTTCTGGAAGCATGAGACTAAATTGTGTCTATCCTTTCTGGGTCATTTACTTTCCATATAATGTTTCAGCCAGGCTGCCGTTTTGCATATTAAATATGCCAAAAGACCTGTGGCTGATGAAAGGCAAACAACTCTTAATTTATTTAATAAATATTTACTGAAAGCTAAATATCTGCCAGTTTCTGAGCCATACAAGCAGAATCCAAGAAAGCATAGTTCCTTTCATTAAAGAGCTAAGAGTGGAGATAAAATCAGCCAATGGTAACGGTAAAGCGTGATGTGTTATAGTGGGACCCACAAGGCTGTAAAGAAGGGACATGACTCGGTTGCCGAGAGTTGGGAAGAAAGGTCAGCAAAGGCTTCCTGGGTGAAGTGCCACCTAAGTTGGACAGCAAAGAGCAAGTAGTGAGAGTTAACAAAAGAGTGGAGCGGGGGTCAGTTTCATGCAAAGGACCGCCTGCCAGAGAATACAGAGAAAAATACAGCTGTTCAGTAAAACTAGAGGGGAACAGGAGAGGAGAGGAGGGGACACAACTTGATGGCATATTTCCTTTGCTACAGGATTTGGGTTCTGTTGTTTGGGCCGTGGGAGGCTCCTGACAGAGGCTAAGGTGACATAATCAAACTTGTATCTTAGAAAGATTTCACTGAGTAGAATGGAATGAAAGGGGTCAGGATTAGAGGCAGAAGAGCGTTTGAAGGCAAGGGGTTCTGGTGGCTTACATTGGAATACGAGCAGCTTGGGTGTGAGGAAGGAGGGGAGGAGGGTTCCTAGGTGTTGACTAGGATGCTTGGGTAAATAGTAGGGCCAAACTAGTTTGGAAAGATGGTGGTTATGGGTTCTGAGTTTGAAGGCTGAATTCTGATTTTGAAGATACTGGGTAATTTTCTTTGAGGAGACGGAACTAATGAAAAGTCTGCTTCCTGATTAGATGATGCTTGATTGTGTGTGTGTGTGTGTGTGCACGCAAATGTCAGCCTTAATTGCAGATGATAATCCAGAACACATACATTGTAGACAGAATAAACAACAGCACAGACCCAAGACCGAGATGAGGACAGTACCATCTAGGAGGAATTATGGAAGCTGGGCACCAACCAGACTTTGTGGTTCTTAATCCCATCACCTTTTTCACCCGGTCTCTTGTCCCCTCTGTGTCTATGAGTCTATGTCAGTTTTGTTTATTTTGTTCTTTAGATTCCACATATCAGGAGTAATGTGGCATTTGTATTTCTCTGATTGACTTATATCACTGAGCATAATACCCTCTAGGTCCATCCATGCTGTCACAAATGGTAAGAGTTCAGTCTTTTTTTATGGCTGACTAATATTCCATTATATAAATGCCCAATGCCTTTTTATCCACTCATCTATATTAATGGGCAGTCAGGTTGCTTGCTTATCTTGGCTATTGTAAGTAATGCTGCAATGATCATAGGGTTGCATATAGTCCCTCAAATTAGTATTTTGGGTTTCTTTGAAGAATTCCCAGAAGTGGAATTGTTGGATCATGAAACAGTTTCATTTTTTAATTTTTGAGGAACCTCCATACTATTTTCCATTCCCACTAACACTGCATGAGAGTTCCTTTTTTTTTTTTTTTTTTTTTTTTTTTAATTTCTCATAAGTTAGTCAACACTTATCATTTTGGATTTATTGATGATAGCTATTCTGAGAGGTGCAAGGTGATACCTCATTGTGGTTTTAATTTGTATTTCTCTGATGATTAGAGACTTTCAGCATCTTTTCATATGTCTGTCATCGACATGTCCTCTTTGGCAAAATGTCTATTCAGGTCCTCTGCATATTTTTAAATTCGATAGCTTTCTTTCTTGCTTGCTTTCTTTCTTTCTTTCTTTCTTTCTTTCTTTCTTTCTTTCTTTCTTTTTCTTCTTCTTCTTCTTCTTCTTCTTCTTCTTCTTCTTCTTCTGGTGTTGAATTAGTTTTATAAGTTACTTACAAATTTTGGATATTAACTTCTTATCAGATGCATCATTGTTGAATATGTTGTCCCATTCCATAGGTTGTCTCTTCATTTTGATAGTCTCCTTTGTTGTGCAAAAGCTTTTTTAGTTTGATGTAGTCCCATTTGTTTTAGTTAATTTCCCTTGCCTGAGGAGAAATAACAGAAGAAAATATTACTAAGAGAAATGTCAGGTGCTTTACAATTAAAAATACCTCAAGACTAAACATGTCTGTTATAATATTTATTTCAAATACCATTTGTAAAAGACAGTTATGTTTTTTATTTAAATTTCATATATGTGCTAAAGTTAAACAGAATATTCAGGTTTTTTCTTTCCTTTTGGTGGAGTGGGGAGTTCTTTCTTTCAAAGGATATCTGATTTCAAGGAATGCTTTTGACAGTTTCAGCAATTCTTTGAATAAAGTAGTACGTATATATTAGATGCCACTATTATTAAGCGCATGTGAAACTATTTGAACATTTAAACAGCTCTTCCCAAGAGATATTTCCTTTTTTTTTTTTCCTGAGATCTTTCTGTTTTAGATGGGGCCTGCAGTTTCTGGCACATGAGAGGAGCTTATTGAATGGTGTTTGGGTGAGTGGGTAATGAACAGTGCCATGGCTTTTTGACCTTGTTGACCTATTCTTAAACAGTATAATCTGAGGCTTATTTGACAACTGTATTATCTTGAGTTCTTTATTTTTAAAGAAGCAGAAGCTGACAGTGGCTAAAGAGATTTATTGGAGGAGAAGATCTAAGAAAGAGGGCTGGAGATGGTAGCTCTGTGGACCTAGGTGAGACACAGATGAAAAGTCAGCCCCTGGCTCCTCTGCAGGGAGGCATCAGCTGCTCCCAGCCTGCATCTCTGTGCTGAAGGCCCACGTTCCTAGGAGGGAGCCCCTGATGCCTTGCCCCAAGGAAGCCACTTTGAAGGACAGTCCCATCAAGTCTTCTCTTTTGTCGGGGAGCAACTCTGCAAAGCATACCAGAAGAAGGGGGAGTGGATGCGGAGCAGGCAAAGGCCATAGAGTTCCAGTACATTAATGAGGATAAAATCCTGACTTTAAACTCAAAGAAAAATTGAATTATAAAAAAAGGGTAGAAATAAATACTGCTTTTGCTATAGACAATTTTCAGTCATATTTGGAACCTTTGATTAGGAGATATTTATGGTTTCTGAAACCCAAGTTCTGATGGGGTGGGGGTTCCTATACACACAACAAACAGTTCTCTGGACACCAGTAGGGTCCCCAAGCAGTCAACTTAATTCTGACACCTACTAGGAGATAGCTCCAGTTCTACAAGACTGCCCCACCCCCACCACACACACACATCAAATGCCAGTCTTAAGCCCAGGTTGTTACCTGTGTTTATGACTGACTGGCCACATTTGGAGGTTCCAGCAAGCCCAGCAATGTAGGTGTCCAGTTGTAAGCCAGGGTTGTTACTTGTGCCCCTGACCGACTGGTTCCCACGACCTCCTTCATGGGTTTGATTAATATACTAGAGCAGCTCACAGAACTCAGAGAAACATTTTTTCACTAGAACATTGGTTTATTAGAAAAGGATCTAACTCAGGCACAGCCAGATGGAAAAGGTGCGTGGAGCAGAGTGTGGAGAAAGTACTTAGGGCTTCCATGCCCCGCTAGGTACACCATTCTCCCCAAATCTCCATGTGTTTGCCAACCAAGAAGCTCTGCAAATCTTGTCTTGGTGGGTTTTTACAGATGTTGCATTACATGGGCATGATTGATTAAATCATTGACTGTGAGTGATCTAGCCCCTCTCACCTCACTGGGAAGCCAGGGCAGGGAGACTGAAAGTTTCAACCCTCTAATCACATAGTTGGTTCTTCTGGCAACCAACCCTGACCCAGAGGTGTGGTCTAAAAGCCACCTCATTAACAGCAAATTATGCCAATAACTCTTACTGCTCTCAGTATTTAGGAAATTTCAGTGGGCTTAGGAGCTCTGTGCCAGAAACCAGGGTGAAGACCAAATATACTTGTATATTTCAGATTATAAGTCACACAATTACAGAAGGTCTGAGTGAAAGCATAAAAGCAAAAGAAGTGATAGTCCTAGTGTCCCCACAGTGGTCATTTTCTATCTGCTCTGTTCAGGATCCATGCCGCATTCTAAGAAAACCATGATGACATAGAGAGCATCTGGGGGAATGCTCACTCCAAGAGTTGAAGGGCCAAGGAAATGTATCAGTTGAGAGCATTTTGAAGGCAGCACATGAAGAGGACACATTAACACCTGGATGAGAGAAGGAAGGGATGTGTCCAGGCAGCTGATCACAGATCAGTGCTTTGAAGTTAAAAGGATTCCAGCAGAGTTTGGAGGTGTCCCACTGGCAGAGACTCAAAAACAGGGACAGATGAACATGAGGAGGGTTGAGTTTAATCTGCAGCGAAGAAATAGGAAAGTGATTCTCCCCCACCCCCCAAAAATACTTAGTGACAAATGTTTTGATAGTAAGAATTTATTATTTGGGAAAGCTCTATGGGACAGGGTCCATGAAAGGAGAAGTACCTTCTGCAATACCCTGCATGTATTATGTTTACTGATAATTCCAGAAACAAGGGGAACCCACAAAGAAGGGCAAGATTTCATCAGTTTAACTCATCCTAGTGATTAATTAGCATGCAATGAGAAAAGTAATCTATGAGGGAAGTAATGAGTAATTGTGAATTTTTCAAATAAGTTGTTTGGGTGACATTTATTGTACAGGCTACATGTGATATGTGTTGATTATTGTTCCTACCCCTTTGTATCTGGCTATGGACGATACAAAGGCCCCGTTGGAATCTGAGGAACTCAACTTAACAGGTGGGTGAAGGCTGAATTGCAGTCCTGCCTGGGACCTACTACACATGTGGCACTTGTCCACAGATGTTTCTCAGTGTGTGTGAATGTTGAAACAGTCATTTCTCATTCCTGCAGGCCCATGGAACTGAAGCTAAATTGTGTCTTTAGTTTTTCTGGCTCCTTTTGTCTTATGAAATACTTATATTTTTAGAAAATTGCAGGGAATAATGAACTCCCATGTATTCACCACCCAGATTTAACATTTAATTATGTTTACATGACCTCTCCCTCTTTTATTTCTTTAAGTGAATAAAAAATTACGGGTAGGGTTGTGACCCACTTGGAGGAGCACTTGTTGGCAGCCCACAATGAGATGCAAAACAGTGAAACATGTAGCTTTTTCATGTCTACTTCAATTTTAGTGGAAGAAAGAGAAGACACATTTGAAAGCACCTTCTATAGATTTGATATTAGGCCAAATTCTTTCACATATAGTGAGTGGCATGCTGGTAAAATGGCTCTCAGAAGGAAAAAGTACCAAAAGCCTGGTTTGCTCTGTTTGTAGTGTGTTAAGACACCCACCCTGGCTGGTTTTGAGTTACTAACAGTTTAACAACTGGCTTGCAGAATTCTTGGACATTTACCAATCTGCCCACGTGCGCCAGAACAAGCTGGTGCCAGCACCCAACTGCATGCGTTCACTCACTCAGCAGATATTTATGGGGACCTTTTATGTGCTGTAAATGTTATAAAAATAGCAGCCTTTCTTAGAAAGCAGTGTTTCTACTAGACTCTAATCCTAAGAGATTTAGGTATTATTCTCATTCCACAACCTTTTGTGGATGTGGAAACAGGCCCTGAGAGGCTGCTATTCATAGCATACCCATATCCACTTGACATTTACCTTATCCAGGCTTGCAGCCTAATTTACATCTCTCTGTACCTTGGACTCTTCTGTAGCTCTTTCTTGACCACCTGAGTTTTCTCTGCCTGTAAACAGGGCAGGTAAGAATGTCTGGGGATTAAGATTCCCTGAGAGCCACCTTATCCAATGACTGATGGGAATTGCTGGGTAAACACTCCATCTCTTCCCCTGAAGTGCACGCTTCCCACTGGGTACTTCAGCAGGATTAAGCTCGAAGGAGTTAGTTCTCCTCAGTGCTGATTTGAAAATGTACCCTTTATTGTCTACCTTCCTTTTCTTACATCTTCATGCCCCTACCTGTGTTTCCTGCAATCGCCTCTCAGACACACTCCTTTCCCTGGAATCCCTGGTCTCAGGCTCTGCTTGGAGGGGTGGTCAGACTCCAGAGCTCTGCTTGCTTTTTCACCCACTCGCTGCGTCCTAGGGCTCATTCTTTGCCTAGGACTTGTGGTTCAATCTGAAATGCCAAGATCTCAGTGAGGGGCAACAGCCCTGACAGAAGCAAACTTCTTTCACTGAGGCTTCTAACATGTCTTCCTGGGGAAGAATCGGATCCTTCAGAGACAGAGACTGCAGGACAATGCAGTGCATGTCACATGTATTCCTGGTCCATGCGTACATCCTGAATCAGGCCTTCTCATCTGCTGGACTGAGCAGACCTGGAAAACCAAGAAGGGTGATGAGAGATGTCACTTATTCGTCACCTGTAAACCTAGAGCCCAGAGCGACCATGAGGAGCTGGGCGTATATCCACACTAACCATCCTCCCACCCTTTTCCACTGCCCCTCCAGCCCCACTCAAAAGCTGAAAGCAGAAAGCACCTTCTAAAAAAAGGCCCCAAAGTGGATAATTCGTCCCTGAGTTTTCCTTTTTCAAAGTGACTTTACCTGTCTTCTCTCTTGAGGCAGCAGCTACATCTCCCCTGTGGCACTTAATATTGTTTGAATTTTATATTATTTCTGTGCTTATTTAATAACTGTGTCCCACCAACAGATCAGAAGCCCACAAAGGAGAATCTCTGTCTGTTTTAGCTTTCCAGGGATCTTTAACATCTAACATGATGTCCGGTACATAATAATTGCTTAATAAACACTTATGAATGAATACGTAGAAAAGGGGGGAAAAAGCAAAGAATAACTGCTTGTTCTGTGTTCAGGATGAGCCCAGATGCTGACTTCACCCATGTCCTTGGTGTTCATGTCTCCCTGTGACCTTCTGCCCTTGGATCATTTAAGTATCAAACCTAGCATGATGCATTAGAGCAGGGACTCTGGGGTCAAAGGTTCCAGTCCTGGCTAAGCTACTTACAGCTGTGTCACCTTTGGCGACTTACTAGACCTCTCTGTTATGCAACTTTCTCATTTGCAAAGTGAAGAAAACAGTATTTAGTTCTAAGAGTTGTTTTGAGGAGTAAAAGCTCTAATGTAAATAACATATACAATGCCTACAACAGTTTCTGGTATGTACGAAGAACAAAGTGTTGGCTCCGTAGCAAATACTCAGTTAACATTCAACTATTGTTTCCTTTTAAAAGTATAAAAAAGTCAATTGTGTGTTTCATAAAGGAAATTTATATGCTTTAGGATAAAATTTAAGCTCTGATCCTGGGGACACGAACTAGTCCTAACAGCCTCTTGGTTCAACTCATTTCCCCTCTGCCCTCTGAGCTCCAGGCTCCCTGGCTGCTTTCCTTTCCCTCGCATATGGCAGAGGGTCTCTTGTCTCTGAGCTTTTGTTCATGCTCTTTTCTCTGCCCAGAGTG
This sequence comes from Noctilio leporinus, assembly GCA_004026585.1. NCBI lineage: Eukaryota > Metazoa > Chordata > Mammalia > Chiroptera > Noctilionidae > Noctilio > Noctilio leporinus. Next base: position 139,955 of record PVIW01003321.1, read on the forward strand.
CTTTTGACTTGGCTTCTATGAACTGGCTCTTTTAGAAGTCACCCCTTCCATGGGGCCATCCCTGATCTAAAGAAGCCCAGTCCCCAGCCCCTCTATCTCAAAGCACTGCTATTAAGTGTAAGTGTCTAATGTAGTTAAATTTCTTTCTCCCACTAGAAAATCACCTCTATGGATAAACGGCACCCCTGAACCCAGGGCCTGCCAAATGTCAATGCGAAGGTTGAACTAGTGAGCAGTGAGTCAGTGCGTCAAGTTACAGATTCCATGACTTGCCCTTGTGCCTCCTCGGGGCTCCCACATGGCCCCCAGCCTCCCCTCCCTCAACCGGCCCTGCCCCCAGGCCCGGAGGCCAGCTTCTTGCTTGTGGCCCTGGCCATGTGCTCCGGCTGCTCTCAGTTCCCAGCCTCGAGGCCCTGTAGAAACCTGTTAGCCTCCTGCTTCTCACCATGCTGATCTCAAAATGACAAGGTCTTTTTTATTGTCACTTGTGTTTTTCTACCTCTTTCTTGCTCATTGTGCTTCAATCAGACTAACGTTGTTTTTGTACCTCAAACATGCCAGGCGTGTCCCCACCTCGGGCCTTTGCACTTGTCGCTTCTGCCTGGAAAGCGTGTCTCTTGCCTCAAACCCCAGCAGGCTGTTTCTGTTACCTTTCTGCTCAATGACACCTTCCCTTTCCTGCCCCATTCCCCGCCATGTTCCATGGTCTGACAGTCCCTGGAAGTCTAAATGTATTCTCTGTATTGTCATCTGTTTTATTTTCTTCATACTTCTTAGTGCTATTTGAAAAAAAAATTATATAACTCTTGTACTAGAACATACACTTGTTAGAGTAGGGAACTTTGCTGGTTCTCTTTCTTATTTATCACTGTATATCTAGTGCCTGGCACACAATAGGTGCTTAACTAATGTATGTTGAGTGAACACATGGATAAATGAATAAGTGAATGAATGAGTAGCAAAATGAATGAACTAATGTGCATGTCTGTCACTTCTTGGAGACACACTGAGTTTCCTTATAATCCCTGTTCACTGAATAGAGCCTGAACCCATGGACCCTGATGCTCCTACAGGACCACAGCCACCATGTAATTAGCTCAGGGTCCTCACTGGGCTTTGCTTTCCTCCCTTCTTCTCTTTTGCTGGCGGGTATCCTGCTTCCTGAATCTCTTTCCCACCCTCTGAGCCGACACTGTTAAAAGGTAGCCGGATATGATTTTAGACACTGGCAAATTTCTAGGTTCAAATCCAGGCTCTTTTGTTTAGCAACTATGGCCTGATCAACTCCCTTCACCCCTTTGAATCTGAGCTGTCTCAACTATGAGTAGAAGCTGTAGAGAGAAACAGCAGATAGTCATTGTTTCACTGGGCCACTGGGAAGATTAAATAAAATAATACATCAAAGGGTTTGGCACAACAGTAAATGCACGGTAACAGTTTGACACTTTGACAGTTGGCTACACTTTTGACTTGGCTTATTTTCAAATCCCTGCATCCTTTCTGCTCCATAGATTTTCAACCTCCCTGACGCCACCGCCTGGTCCCAGCCAAGCCCCAATGCTTGGACTGACCAATGAATTAATGGCCATGCATAAGTTTGAGTGACAGTCTTGCAGTTGTGCAGAAACTGTAAATGTGGCCCAAACAAAGCAGGAGCTGGATCACCGGGCTCAGAGTGATAGCTCTGCATGTTGTCTCATCAAAGCGCCAGCCTCAGAATTCCCTCTTGTGGCCTCCCTGATGGGAAGGGCATCAGATGCTGGCCGATCAGGTTCAGAGACGGCTGATGCCTCATAGCCCAAGCCTCAGCTCTGGTAACGCATGTGGGGTTTTTACAGAAATGTTCTGCTGAGATTATACTACTTACTCTCTGCAAACCCATAAGAAAAATAATGCCTTCAAAACTAATAACAAGGTCAAATAGTAAATACAGGTCTGTTTACTTAGCATGCAGGCCACAAAGAAGCTGAGGCTTTTTTTTTATCCTCATCCAAGGACATTCTCATTTACATTTTTAGAGATAGAAGAGGGGAGAGAGGAAAGGGGAGAGAAACATTGGTGCATGAGAAGCGTTGATTGGTGCCTGTGTAGACCAGGGATCTGTGTCAGGACCAGGGATCCCATGTATCTGGACTGGGGGTTGCATGCGTCTGTGCCCAGGGCTGGAAATGAATCCACACCTAGGCGTGCCCTGATTGGGAATTGAACCATCCTTTTTGTTACAGGACAATACCTCAACCACTGAGCCACACTGGCCAGGGCAGAGAGGCATTGTATAACACTTAGTGCAGTCCTTTCTAGAAGTGAATATTGCAATCACTCACTCAGGACACTGGGTCTGGCTTGTTCCCTGAGAGTTCTGTTAGTGAATACCAAGTCCCAATCCCTCCCACCTTCTCCGTCTTGGTGTAAGTAAAGCAAACTATTTAACAATCCCATGTCCTTGCCTTTTTAGATAAATTGCTGTAATTCAGCCCTAACACCATTCAAAGTGAATTTCTCATCACTCACTTTTCTAGTAAGACCTTAAATATAAGTTAGAAAGCCCTCTCAGAAGATGGAAAACAAAGTATAGGAAAACAAAGTAATAAAATGCCCAGGTTCCCAGGTGTAGTCAGTAGGGTTTGTGGACAGTGGTAAGTGGTTATTGCTTAGTGCATCTCTCTCAATTCATTAACTTGGAATAAAAAGCAGTGATGTTAAGTAAGCTGTTGTTTAGGAATCAATAACCACTCATCTTCCATGCAGGCTAAAATCTTTGGAGGCGATTGAGAGCATTTAATAAAGCCATTTACCTGTGCTTGGCCTCTTTTTAATTCCTTAGTTATGAAATGTTGTTTCCAAACCTCCCATGGAAAGAAATTAGAAGGAATCAAAGATACTTTGTGTCAACAAATAATAAATCATATGCATGTTGGAAACACTATATTGAGCCTATCAGTGCTCCATGCTAATTGCTTTACTATGGACAGAAAGCTTTATAATTAAATATGTAAGACAGTCCTAAGTCATTGTTGAATGCAAAAATCTACTTCAGCCTCTAATGACTTAAAAAAATATTCCTAGAATGATAGAAATTCTTGTTTGTTGGAAGTCTTTTTTGCCAAATGCATCATCTAACCAGGAAGTATGTAAGTTTCATGTTTAAAAACATGGAATGTTGCGAACATTTTATTGTGACTGCTTAGGGATAAGCTTAATAGAAAGCCCTTCTTCAACATACTCACCTCTACAGTCTCAGGTGTTTTCTTGTGGATTTTGTAAGCCCTGATGTGTAGTTGTAGGGGCATTGTTATGTTATCTACTGGTGCTTGTCAAAGTACCTTCCCCCCAGATTAGTGACTTAAAGTAACCCACATTTACCATCTCTCAGCTTCTGCAGGTCAGAAATCTGGGCTTGACTTAGCTGAGTCCTCTGGTTCTTAACAAGGTTTTAATCAAATTACTGGCTGACACTGTTATCTTCATCTTTGTTTTTAATCCTTACCTAAGGACATACTTACTGATTTTAGAGAGAGAAGGGAGGGAGAGAGAGAGGAGAGAAATATCCATGCAAGAGAGAAACATTGATCAATTTCCTCTCATACTTGCCTCAATCACGATTGCGCCTGCCACCCGGGCAGGTGCCCTGACTAAAAATGGACTCTGTGACCTCTTGGCTCACAGGACAGTGCTTCAGCTAACTGAGTCACGTTGGCTAGAGTTTCTGTTTTCATCTTCAGGTTTGACTGGGGGTGGATCTGTGATTGTTGTCCAGATTCTATTCCCTATAGGCTGCTGGACTGAAGGCCTCATTTCTTCACTGGCTGTTGACCAGAGGGTTTTTTTGGTTCTCTGTCCATATGTTTGTTCATGGGATAGCTTGTAACATCAGAGAGAGAGAGCAAAATGGAAGGCAGTATTTTGTTTCCTGAGCTTTACAGCGATATATTATCACTTTTGCCACATTCTGTTTTTTTCACAGTAAGTCAGTAAGTCCATCCACAACAAAGGAGGAGGACTTCCCAAGGCCATGAGTACCAGGATCCAGGGCTCATTGAGAGCCATCTTAGAGATTGCCTTCCACACATGTCTGGGATAAAAATAAAAACATTATTATGAATCTATGATGATTTTAGATGCAGTAACACTAAATTCCACAGTGAAAAACAATATATTATGCTGTTTTTATACATAGACCTAGATGATATACTGAAGTTGAAAATCTAACTCTGCCATGCCTGAATTGTAAGAATTTGGACAAGAGATTCAATCTCTATCTATAAATGGAGATAATTTCTACCTTACATGGTATGAAATATAAATTTTTCAGCACATTGCTCACTACACAGTAAATAGTAGTCACAGTATTTTGTGTGACCTGTGTAGATCATATTCTCATTTTGCCATTGACTTGTTTGCTGTTTGAACTAGGACCAGTCACTTAATCTCACTGTGTCTGTTGTGTATGGAATGCTTTTTCCTATAAGGAACCAAAAACTACAGTGACTTGGAAAAAAAAAAAAAGATTATTTTTTTCTCAAACAACAAGACATCTGGGGAAGACAGGCTAGAGTTGGTAGGATAGGTTAACATTCTTTTTGCTTTCTTTGGCATGTTAGCCTTTGTGCTGTGCTAGTTGTGTCATAGTTGTAGAGTTGCTACTTCATCTACATTCTCATCTCCATATGTCAGCAAAAAGAAGGAAGAAGGAAATCCCCAAGATAATTACAAGGTGAAGTGTGGGAATGACAGGTACATAGTAGGCCTACAAAGCAACTAGCCCAGGTTTAAGGAGGACAAAAAGAAGGCTCTAGAATTTTTCCAGGAAAAAACAAAAGAAAACTGACAGGCTACCTAATATGATTAGAGTACATTGAAAGGAGTCCTGAATGAGTAACTCGGTTGGTTGGAGCATCATCCCAATATGCCTAGGTTGTGGGCTCAAGCCCCAGTTCATTAATCAGTGAATGCATGGGTGGACTGAATGGGAAGTCAGTGTTTCTCTCTATCTCTCTCAAATCAATAAATAGAGATATTACAAAAAGTGTACTGAGAGATTTATGGTTATGCTAGAAGACCAAACAGTGCCTTATTAATAAAAAGAAATCCAAAGCTGATGTTCAACAAAACAAAAAGTGAGGCAATGGCTATTTCTAGGGAAAGCAAAGGGTTATATGAGGAAGATCATGTACAGAATGCTAAAAGGTTTACCTGTGAACACTATTCACATAGCCACACCACTGAGTAGTGGTTTCATGTACAAGAAATGCAGTGTAACTATTTCAGAATTGATAGGGGGAGAGGAAATATATGCATGTATATGTATGTTTTGGGGGGTCCTACTGTCAATAGATAAGTGGATAGAACAACTATGGGACATTTACACAATGAAATACTACTCAACTATAAAAAAGAAGAATGGATGGACCTGGAGAACATTATGCTAAGTGAAATAATCCAGTCAGAGAAAGATAAACACTATATGATTTCACTTACATGTGGAATCTAATGAACAAACTGAACTAAGAAGCATAATAGAGACAGACACATAGATGGAGAGCAGATGACAGATAAGGGTTGAGGGAGATGAGGGGATAGAGGGATTGAGCAAAAAGGAAAAAAAACTCATGGACATGGACAACAGTGAGGTGATTGCTAGGGGGAGGGGGGCATGAGAGGGCTAAATGTTAATGGAAAAAATACAGTAAAGATTAAATTAGAAAATTAAAACAACAGAACAGAGAATTCCCATTGGAGAATATACTAAGAAGGTCAAATATATGTTGACAGAGATGATTAGACTTTGGTGGTGGACATACAATCAACATACATATCATGTATCATAGAAATGTACACTTGGAACCTGTATAAGGTAAGAAAGGTTGAGCAGAGAATGTTTATCCACCCTAGCTGCATCCCCACCACAGAGCAAGAAGAAGGTGCAGACCTTGTTACAAATTGATGTAGAAAGGGGATAGAATTGAAATTTTAAGTATGCTTTATTATTATTTTTTTGTACTCTTATCATGAAAGAATGAGAGCCATGTTTCTTAATGTTTTCCCAAGAGCTTCCCAGGAGAAAGTTAAATGAAATATTCATTTGCCTGAGAAAGGAGGAGCTAAAAGAAGTTTGGCCTTATTTTAAAGGGAGATTTAGAGTTTCTAAGACTATGGCAGGGAAGGAAGGGTGGCTAGTCCTGAAACTGACGTGGCCTGGTGTTCCACTCCTATGCAGCACCCAAGTGCCATGCAGGACCCGTGAGGTGGGGACTGATCATAAACTGTGCAGCATCAAAAGTCCAGTACCTAACCTGAAGGTTAGAATGCTGGGGAATTTGAGACCTACAACTTTAAATGAACCAAGTAGCCTTGATTGGTCAATACTTTTAGTGGAGACCAAAAGCTCTTCCTCAAACTTCTCATACTGAATTTGCTTCTTTGGCAGAGCTTTGAAATAAACTGCATTTAGATCTGAAATGTACCACAAATGACCTGTATGACCTTGGGCATATCACTAAAGTTCTGAGTCTCAGTTTCTACGTCTAGGAAATAGAGATGAAATGGTAACTAAAACACTAAGCACCTCTTGAAACATGCTAAACTTACAATCAGTATTTGTACTATTAATATTTCCCTTGATAAGAACCTTTGTTCTTGGTTTTCATCTGTCAGCACATGAATGTTGGCTCTGCCCTTCTTTTTATCTTGTTTTTGAAGCCCAATTTTAAGAAAGGAAACGTTTGGCCCTGCCTGGTGTGGCTCAGTGGATTGAGCACCAGCCTGGGAACCAAAGGGAAGCCAGTTTGATTCTCAGTCAGGGCACATGCCTGGGTTGGGGGCGTGAGAGAGGCAGCCACACATGAATGTTTGTCTCTCTTCCCCTCTCTCTAATAAACAAAACCTTAAAAAAGTAGAAGAGACATTTGCATGAAAGTCAAATGTAATAAAAAAGGAAAAAATAAAACCCCAAGATGTAAAGCTCTAAGTTAGTGGCTAAATGGGGAAAAAAATGGAATGCTTCCAAAATCTTCCTTTGCCTAAATGTGATTCCGTCACTGCAACTCCTGAGAGGCAGTTCCGCAAAGCGTGTGCGCGTGACTCTTGGCTCCAGCAGGCTAAGTACTGCAGCTTACTTTGGCTTCCAGGATGTGGTTTGGGTGTGTGATGTACAGTCTGCAAGAAACATAGGGCTGGTATTGCTTCAGGAAATGAAGATTAACAATGAGCAGCTGGCCCATTAATAATCTTGGGTGTGTGGGACAAAAACAAATTTTTCGATAAATCTGTAATCCCATAAATACTAGTGAAGCAGTAAAACTTTTGATTCTAAATTAGTTAAGTTCTAAGGCCATAAAACACTTTTTTCTGCCCCCTTCCTTTTCTAAAACATCCAGCTGGATCCTTCAAAGAATAACATCTACCATGTTCATTTAAACAGTCTTATTTTTAAAGTATTTGTAGAGGATAGATTTGTATTAATATTCCACTCTCCTTATAGCAAGAATCAGCATACATTGGAGATTACGGAAGTGGCACCAATATTAATACAACGCTTTTGTGTCATGTACTTACCCTTTTTCAAGTCTGGGTGATCTCTTGGGGTAGAATGTTTCCACCTTGCTTTTTCAATGTGATGTTCTTCTCTATGTTCAAATGTGCTTTTAGTCTGGGAAAGTTGCCTTTTCTGTACTCAGGAATCAAAAAATATTGCTATCGCCTAGTGCTTTATAGTTTACAAATCATTTTCCTATTCTTTTGTGGATTTTTTTTTGCCCTGAAACCACTCTTTGCAATAGATATCATTATCCCTTGACAAGGAAAAGAAATATTAAAGGTATTGGGTCACTTGCTGAAAATTAACACTAACAGGAAATGATAGAGGTATAAGATCTGAGTTCCAAATCTCACGTTGTGTTCATTATGCTAGAGAAGGGAAGACTAGGTAACAAAGGGGAATGCTGTTCCCTAATCATTGTGCTGTGGTCTGCTCACAGAGAATTGTTCTAGTATCTCTTCTTTCTGTGCCTTGTATCCTTTCATGGGAGCACTCAGTATTTCCTCTCCCTTCCTCCTGCTGCCCTCTGGAAATTGTTCTAAGTTTGCATTCCCTAAAAACAGACCATAAAGAGTGCTCTGAGTACAAGTTACTTATTTGGGAGATGATCCAAAGTAGCACAGTGAGGGAATGAGGAGGCAAGACAGGAAGGGAAGAAAATAAGGGTTGAAAACCCAACTCAGAACAGCCCCATTCTTCATTGACTGAAGTTTGCTTCTGGGAACCCTGACTTGCCTTTTGCCCTGTATATGGGCTGGCCATGCTCCTGTGGCCAGAGAAGTTTCTCAGTGAGAAATATGGGCAACTGAGAGAGGAAGCCACGAGCATGTATGATTTTTTTGTCCAGTGAGGTTGTAGTTTTTACCCTGGGTGGACAGAGGGATATGGCAGAGGGGCAGGGCACCAATTTTGTTATAGCCATTTACTGTTTAGTGTAAATTTTAGTCACTTGGTAACCCTTCTTTCAAAGCATTTGGTATCTTCTGACATGTCTCTTGGTTGTGACAGAAAACAACCCAAAATGACTTTCATAGCAAAATAAATTGATTGGATCATGTAGAAAGAAAGTCCAGAGGAAGGTTGGGTTTAAGTGCTACATCATGCAGGGGCTCCTGTATCCAGTCGTTTCCGTCTCCTTTGCGTGGTTGCTCTATTTTCAGAAGGGCTTTTCCCTCACAGTCGTAAGTGGCTGCTGGCAGCACCTGGTTCAAATTCATAGGAAGAATGAATGTTTTAGTTAGAATGCCCAGCAGAATTTCTAAACTTTATTCTTATTGGATTTCCCTTGTACCAATCACGATGGCCCAAGGGGTGTGCCATATTCATTGTCTTAGACCTCCATCATATGTCACACCCTGAGTCTAGATTCTCTGGGCTCAAGTTGAAGAGAAGTGGATCCTCAAGTGAAAGTTGTGGCTGTCTTCTGGAGAAGGGGTAAGAGATGTTAAAAATACAAAGAATAAGCATCCAGTACAATTACCCAGGAGAATTACATTTCTTGAATGTGTTTTAGATGTGAGTGAGTGAGCAGGAGCAGGACAGGGATGTAGTAAATGATACTAATAGAGCTCAAGGATTGCTGGTCTCTTCCTCCCTGCTTGAATTTCCTAGCTTTCTTGGCCAGTCTATGGCTTCTGATATAACGAAGTAGGAGACCCCAAGTCAGCCAGCACCCATGCAATTCAGACACAATTCCCAGGGAATTCCCTGAGCACAAACTATGCACAAGATTTATGTCCTCTGCCAATGGTTCTTCCCACTGGCAACTGCTATGTCCCTAAGTTTCTCTCCTTTTATTCTCTGTTCTGGGTGAATCAGATCATGCCCTGTCATCTTTATTGTCCCAAAGAGAATATTAGCCTAGAATTCAGTGCTTTCATTTCTGTATTCATCCCTCCTTTCTTTAGTCAAGTCAGCCATTCAGTCATCATTGATCAAATGCCTTCTATGTGCCACAAAGGAGGCAGAGACTAATCGGAGCACACATGTTAACTTCAAGGGACTGAAAATATACAAGAGAATGTTTAAGAGGAAAGAAGACACAAAATATGCACAAAAATATTTCTAATGTGAGGCTAGTGCCATTAGTCATAAATATATAAATCCCTACTTGTTTCAGAAAAAGAAATGACCTCTGGTTTCCAGGGTGGAATCAAGATGGAATCTAATTGAAGAAGGTGAATAATTTAAATTAAATTAGTGTTTGCATTTTTGAATACTTGAAATGGTTGGCATGATAAAAGTTATTACAATAAGTTAAACATATTTACTTAAAGTGGCAACTCTTCCAATTCAGATTATTTCATATTATGGTTTATGTTTAATCCTGTTCTCTAGAAATGTGCTTTTTCTGTTTTACCTAAGTGAAAGCATCACATTTAGTTCACATTTTCACCCAATGTGGTCCCAGGAGGACAAGTGTCTGTATTTATTTTCCGTCGAGGCCTTGACATGTGCATGAGTCAGGGGAACAATGTCGCCCATGGGACTGCTGCCCTTGTGCTCATTCTGGAATAAGTTAACCTCAGCATTAAGATTCAATTTTAAGACTAAGACTCAGGAGCCAGAGAGCTGAATGTTTGGAATCAATAAGATCATTAGACCATACACTCTCCTGAATCAGGCACTATGGCTTATTCCTTCAGGTACCTGCCTCAACCCTGGGTTCAAGGCCCAAGTGGCACTTAGTAGGTATTCAGTAAAGGTCCCTGAATTAATCCCTTGGCTATCTTTGGGGACACCACCATTAGTGAGGAATCATTTGTGCCACGAACAGCCCTGACCCTTCTGTGTGTTTCTGGAGGACAGGGAGCAGGTCTGATGCTCTCTTCCTCATTGTATCTTTAAGCAACTCGGACACATAGAAGTACAAGTTGTTTGAGAAATCATTGTACCAACAACATTCAACATTTCCTAATTATGAACTAAGGGGTCTCAAAGAGCTCCTCAAATCTTGATAATTTGGGGTACTAACACTTTCAATTCTGTCTTCCAAATGAATACTGTTTAACTGGGCTTCAGTTTTCTTGATCCATCAAATTAAAAGGTGAGCAGAGGGAAGATAGTATCTACAGATTATTTAGGTCTATCTTAGGGGTAGTAGGAGTTACCATGTGGAAATGACTAGCAGAGGACTTGGCATCTAGTAGGAGTTCAGTAAATGTCAGGCAAATCTTATTTTCAAGTCTAGCTTTCGCCTGTAAATGACGTTATTGAATAATACATAGCTGGTGACTTTTAAACTCATTTCCAGTTTCTCTTACTTAGGCTCCTGTTGGTTTTTCAGTTTAAGGCGTTGAATATACTGGCAGAGAATCTGGTTCTACACATGGAGTCAGTGTGAGAAACAATTTGGTCATGTTATACGTTCCTGAGTCAAAAGGGTGATTATCTTCTTTGCCCAGAGGGGCATCTTCCTCCCAGTGCTGGCAGGGTTGTCTGCTGGCAGCTCACAGGTATGCCTTTCACTGGAGAAATGCACTTGACACACAGAGCTGTCTTGCCTGGAAATGCCTGTGACATTGTCACTGCCACTTGCCTGATGGCCAGCTGCAGCCCCTTTGCCTCAAGTGAAGATGCCTCAGTGATGACATTCATTCACACTCAGAGCTCCTCATGGGATCAGGCTGAGGCTGGACTGTGGCCCAAACCTCATCCCCTCTGGCCTTCTCCACTTGCCCTACGCTGCCTTTCCTCCCCAAATAAGCAGGAGGTTTCAGATTCTGCTTCTAGGGATCCCAGCCTAACTCCGATACAAAATAAAGGTACATCAAGGAGATATGATTCCTTGCATGTGGCATTAAATAAACAGCTATGTTTTCTTATGGAAGCTGATGTGTATCTATTTCACAGTTTGTCTAGTGTTTTCCACCTGCTGACTTTCCCTCAAAATAATCCCGTTGGAGGGTTGTTAATCACTCTCCCCAGTTTTATAGTGAGGTAAACCAGGCCAGGCAGGTTAAAGTACTTTAATAAGTTCATGAATGCAGGCCCTCGGGCTGCATGCTTTGCGTTCCTCACACTGGGCAGCCTCCTGGTCTGACATTCTCTCCTGGTGCACTTTGCCTTTGAAATCCTTGCTCTGTGGATACAGAATCGCTGGCCTTGCTTTGCTAATCATTTCCAAACACTAACACTTCTGGATCACCTTGGGTTCCTTTAGACCAAAAACCAAAAATGAAACAGCCACCTGAGATGTTTGACTCCATTTAAATGCCAGAATTTTATTGCTTTGGACACAAACCACTGTGGAACTTCCAGGCCAAAGGGAATCACTTGCAATGTATTCTGCAGGAAGGGTTATGATAGTTCATACAAAACTGAATACAAGAAAGTCTGTGTATGCATATAAACAGCTTCTCATAATTTATTTTTCAAAGAGGACAATGAAAAGTGTCCAAGAGAAAAGTGAAATTGCTTCCATGTTTGTGTCAGAAAAAGAGTAACATTTAAAACTACAAATTAGTGCTTGTTAATGTTACTACTGAGAAAATTTTAATTGGGCTTCAAATGTACTCTATACTATCATTTTCAGGCCTTGGAAAGAATAGGTTATGGAAAGAGAGAAGAAATGTAATATGTTGCTTAGGAGTAGATGCCTATCAAAATAATTTTATTTATACTATCAACAATTGCTAGATTATACTGCCTTTCACCAATTCATAGCAAATTTCACCATCTCTTTTGTGTAACAAATTTGACATGGTGGTCAAATCACTGAAAAAGCGATATAAAAATGTAAGATTTTGTTTTAAAATTTAACACAGCCAAAGAGAGAAAGAGACCAAGAGATCAATTAAGTTACAAAAAGATGGTTAAAAGATTCTTTACCAAAATACTGTCCTTGCACTTACTTTGTACTTATTCATTTTTATTTTTTATTTTGTCTGTAATGATTCGTTGCACCAGAATAAAGATAGTTAGTCTGGCATTAGTATATTGGTTGTGAAATGTCTGTTGCATTGTGTAGCAGGATATTGATGTGATATGACAATGTTTGATATTGGTATGTTGTTATTCTCAATAAATAATTGTTTAAATCCATTGCCCTGCTATGTAAGTTGAAGCATGAGTCAGGCGCTGGCAATTTTGGCACATCTCAGGTTACACAAAAGTCGTATCTTGGCTTTGAGTTTTCAAGCAGGCTTTTCAAATACATCGATGATAGAAAAATTTTTAGAGGAAAGTCTTTTCAGTTGCATCATCATGACCTTTAAGTCCATAGAACTCAGGGCCTTAATTTTCAATTAGATGCAGGAGAACACATGACTGGGTAGAGCCGGTTTTCCTGTTTTCTCAGACTAGATAATGAGCCCTTAGGAGACGTCTGGTGTGAACATAGTGGCAAAAGTCACCCAAAGAAACAGAAATGCAAACTCCACCTTCAGTGGGGGGAGGAGATTGCTGAAACCCCACACTGTGAAGTCGATAGAAAGACAGACCAAAAAAATGGAAGTTGAACAGGGTAAGTTAAGAAATCGCAGATTTCAGGAAAGTGGAAAAGGATGATTCTTGAAGCAAAGAAAAAAAGTTTTAAAAAAATTTTACTGTGAAAAAAAAAATTCCTCTGGCATAAGGCTGGGAAACAGGAACTTGGGCTGACAGACCGAGTTGTCCTCAATTCAATTTCACTCCCAGAAATGAAGGACTTGAGTCTCAGTGACTATGGCAAGGAACAACCCTTTTGTAGACAGCAGTCTGCCATTGAGGAAGCAGAAGAAAAGAGAATTCATGATATGGATAGTCTCATAGTCATTCTTCTATTCTTCTTTTTCCCCTTCATTGCCTGGAGAGGTGTAAAGGCTGAACAACCTCACATGTAAACACTTGGGTCAAAAATTTCTGCTTTCTTGTAGCATACAATTCACCCCATGTTCATAGCTGGTACAGGAAAGCTTGTTTCCTTCAAAGATGACTTATTAAGAAGGAACTAGCATAAATTATAAAATGATCCTACAAGGTAAAAACAAACAAAAAAACAAAACCCAAAAACCCAAAAAACAAAAAACCAGGAGCAAGAATACAGGATGAGCAAATGACAGTTGAAGATGGTAGAGAGAGGTAGAGGCCTAGAGGCCTGAGAGAGATTACGGTATTTTGCTACCATAGCTCCTGACAGTGAGCCCCACTTTCTTCTTGTTCTTCACACTCTGCAACTCCCCATCAAGTTGTGGCAAGGGACCGAGGGGGGATGGGAACAGAAGTTCGGGACTCCCAAGCCAGAGCAGCCTGGATTGAGGCTGGTAAGGAAGCAAATTTTGTAGCTTCCCTTGTCTCAGTACAGCACGGCAGTTGTGCTGTACTGAGACATAGAAACCGCTGTTGTGCAATCCCAGGGGAGGAAGGCTGCCTCCATCCCACAGAGACACGGGAGAGAACAGCCTGGTGTTTCTCGTCTGTCCTACAGGGACACCAAGCATCTGAGTGACAGCTAGACCCAGATGGACCTTGTCATGTTCTCATCTGTGGATAAGCGTGACCAGAGGCTAAAGGGGACAGCGATGTGTCCAAGGACCATCCATCTCCATGTTATGAAGGGTAATCTGCTTAATCTGCTTACTCAAAACTACTGATTTAACTGTTAATTTCATCTCAAAGTTACTTCCATCTTGGTGTGTAGACTAGTGTTTGACTTAGTATCTGGGTACCATATTCTACCAAGTTGAGACATAGAATGAACCATCAGGACCCCAAGTCGGAGAACCAGATGCTTGCTCTTCCCCTCCTCTCTGGAGCTTCTGCAAGGCCCCAGGGTGAGAGGAAGGGGAGACCTAAATTGATTGTCTGCTACCCAGTGAGTGGGGTCAAAGGAAAAATTAAATTCAACTGTTGGAGAAGTAGTCACATGTCTAGAACACCCAGGTGTAGGAATGGAATCTGTTTCATGTGGCCCTTTGTGCTGTGCTAAAGCTGGCTGGCTCCAGGGCTGAAATCCCCTTGTCATCTCTGCTTGGCTAGGCTCCTCTTGACCATCACCCTCTGCGGACACCTCCCGAAGGTCTCTCCAGCAGACGTGGCTTCACCGTCCTTGCTGCTGGCTCACAGCCTGCCTCCGCTTCCCGGCCACCATACGCTCTCCCCTCCCGGGACTGCATCTCCCGGAGTTCCCAGCACTGAGTTTGCCTGTTAAGGCTGGTTTCTCCACTCCCCTGTCTCATCTCCTCCTCCTCTTCTATTCCTTCTGGACATCACCTTCCAAAGAAATTAAGTGCCCTACAACTTTCCCCAGGGTTGCTCTGAGGAAACTCAAACCAACACAGCATCCCCACCCTGAGAGCATTCTTCTCCTTCTTTAAAAAGAAATCACATGGTAGGTGCTTGGTGAACAATCAATATGAGAGACTTACTGGTTAATTGAAGATGAACAACCTCAGGTTATAAAAAGGTCAGTTTCAGTGTTTGCGTATAAATTGATATCTGTCTTCTCCTTATCTTTATTTTCCTCATTGGCAGTGAGAACTCACTGCTAACATTGAGCTAGAAATTACACTGACCATCGGTTCTTTCTGCCCATATCAGAAACCTGCACTCCCTTACCTTCAGCAGAAGAGGACAGTATATAAGATTCTTACAGGGGAATGGGCCTTAACCTGTTCAATGCATGATCTTAGATTCTGTATTGGAATTCTTTTAAATAAGCTTTACAACAAAAACCCAAACACTACATGTATGCCCCCTTTTACTCACTTCTTTGGCTCAACAAATATTGAGTATTGTAGAAGCTAGAGATTCAGCAGCAAATCACACAAGCAAAACCTTTGTTGCATGAAACAGCCCACTATCAAGATGACATTTACACAAAGACCAAAACGAGGCATATGGGTTGCCATGCATCAATCTGGGAGAAAGTTCCAGCAAAAAGAGCAGCCACTACAAAGGCCCTGCACGCACATACACATTTAGTGAGTTCAAACAGCTGAAGGGAGGCCAGTGGGGCTGGGGCAGGATGGGTGAGGAGGGGATAGGGGATGAGGTCTGAGAGGTAAAGAGGTGGGGAGTAGGTCACCTGGGGCCCAGGAGTGGCTTTAATTTTTTTCCTCATGGTCCTGGAAAGCCACTGGAAGGTTGAGCAAAGCAGTGACAGGCTCTGTCATCTGGTTTCAAAGGATCACTGTGCTGCTGTGTGGAAAGTGCAAAGATAGGAACTGGGATGCCTTTGGCATGAGTACAAATAGAATAGTTGGTTATTAATCTGTGACATCAGTTAGAAAACAAACCTTAGAAAACCTTAATTTTACCTTAAAACAAACCTTTGAAAAATAAGCCAATAGGTTCTCTGCAGGGGGAGGAATAAGCCACTTGACTATACTATTGCATAATTTCTTTCTCAATCAAAAGGGAGTGTATTTGCACAGTGGCAGCTGAAGACCATTGTGAACCAAATGACAAAATGATTTCAATCATGAGAGAGGATGCTGCATCCGATGACAGGGTCAGGTTCACATAGGGAATTTCCTTGCAAGCCAGACTTGATACTCTGCTTTTTTTGGAGCCATCTGATACTGTGCGTGTGAAATAGAGGTGCTTTCCTACCAGCAAGTGGAAACTGGAAGACTCCCAGTTGGGAAGTCAGAGACCTGGTTTCTCAGTGTGGCCACGTCACAGCTTGTTAGGTGGTGACCTGGGGACACATCATGCAGCTGCAGGAATGGAGGCAGGATTGCCCCTTTGCCATTCAGCAGTGTGCCTGAGCGCGTCTTGAGGTAGCACAGCTGCAAGTGGAGAAGTGGAGAAAGCAGGCTCATGGCAGGGAGGGGCATCGTCACTGGCTCTTCCAAAACTAAAGGGACAGTGGGTGTCATTGGGAGGGGGATATAACAGACTGACAAGTGAAAAAGAGAGTGAGAGCTGTCATATACTTTGTACAGCCACAGCAGGCATTGTCTTATTGGGGTACAGAAACATCACGTAAGGCACATAAATATTCTAATACAAAGCACCAATCACCAGGCTCCAGATGTTTTTAGGCACATGCAGGATGAAGGGACTGCAGTTGACAGGGATGCTAAGTTGGATGAGTCTCTCCAGCAAGCCCTGAGGTGGGATCTCTGGAAGTCCCACTTGAGGTGGGAGGAAGTCATGTTAGAGTCTCTGGGAGGGACACTGGGGGCAGGGGACAGTTAGCACAAAAGTGCACACATCACATTAGGAGCCAAGCCATTGATGCAAGTATGCAAAGCAGTTATGAGGTAACAGTGTAGCATGTTAATAGAGATTAATAGAGCAACTAGAGATTTATCGAAGGAGGTGCAGTGAACACTTGGCCTGTACCCCCTTGGCCTATCTCTCAGTTACCTGCAGAGAAGGTGGACAGCCTCCCTAACACGCTGAAAACTACCTCAGCTGCCCACATCTGTCTGCTTCTCTGCCTGCGGGGGTTCTTTTCCAATAGTAGAAGGAGCCATTGCTCAGGGCAGGAAGGCCCCTGCTGTGAGGACAGCCCTCAGTCCTGGGCTGTCCCAGATAAATGCCCTAGCCATCCCGTGCTCTGCTGGCATGGTTCTGAGGTGTGTTCCCACCAGGTCCCCAGCAGGACTGAGCCCCGCAGTGGGGACCTCCTCATTTATACACACCTGATTCTAGTTTGCTGATTCTAGGTGCTTCCACAACAAAGACCATAGACTGCGTGCCTACAACAGCAGAAATGTACTGTCTCTGAGTTCTGGAGGCTGGAAGTCAAAGGTCAAGGTGTCATTAGCCTTGGTGTCTTCTGAGACCTCTCTCCCTGGCTTGCAGATAACCATCTTCTTGCTGTGTCTTCATGTGGTCTTTTTTGAGTGTATCTTTTCTAATCTCTTCTTCATGACTCAGTTTCTAAATACAGTCACATTTCGAGGAACTAGAGGCCTAAGATCCTAATACATGGATATGAAGGGGACAAAATTCAGCCCATGATATCCCCTTTCTCAGCATTTCTCTCCTTCCTGTCTCAGTCTGCCCCACTCCCTCACTGCTTCTCTTTAGATCATCTCCTAAATCATCTATCTGAATTCTAGTTCTTGTCTTAGTCAGCTGTGGAGTGGGGTGGAGTGGAGGGGGGTAAGGGCAGGGAGACCAAATTAAAACAATAGGAATTGGTAAAACAAACGAAAAAACCTGTGGATAACTAGAGAGTGTAAATTCACCTAAAAGCATTGAAATTCACTTTAGAAAAATAGCAAATAAACAAGCAAACACCAATTGGGTCAAGGCCAAGCAAAGTACTTCCAGCACTGTTTGTCTATTTGCAAACTCTGGACCAGATACTGTTTACGTCCAGCTGTTACTCTCAATGGTGTGTGTATGTGTGTGTGTGTGTGTGTGTGTGTAAGGAGGGATGTTGTGAAATGTACAGCACTCCCACGACTTAAAATAAAGGGGTATGGATAAGTCGCTGGCTTGCAAACCCAAAGGTCACTGGCTCAATTCCCAGCCAGGGCACATAACTGGGTTGCAAGCCAGGTCTCCAGCCAGGTCCGTAGCTGGAGTCAGGTGAAAGGCAACCATACATTGATGTGTCTCTTCCTCTCTCCCTGTCTGCCTCTCTCCCTTCTTCTCTCTCTGGAAATAATTAATAAAATCTTTAAAAATAAAATAAAGGGGTAAAGTTGATTTGAGATATAATTCTGTATCCTGAGGCTTTAAGGGGGCTTTCACATCTTAACCTGAGAACATTACCCAATGTTGCAGTAACACACAGGGCTGACACGCCCAGGTGGGTTGGCGGTGACGCCTGGACATTGCTGTGTATTCAGTGAGGACTGAGGAGGAACCGTAATGAGAGCCCTTCATCCAGCACAGCTTTTCAGAACATGGTGCCAGCTCTTTCCACTAGAGGGCATTGCGGCTACGGAAAAAAAAGAAAAGGTGACTTTTTTGGCTGAAAACGATTGAATTAAGCAAATTGCTGCACTGCGATTGTATTTCCCGTTGAGTTCAAAAACTCCCCTTTTGTACTTCAGTGTGAGTTATACCCATTGTGGCCACGTGCAAGAAACTGGCACTGATGATTAAACACATAACTGATCCCCACTGGGTGATTTTCAGGCATAGGCCGGTAATTTTGAAAATTTGTCCAAGCACCAGTCTCTCCTTCCATTCAAGCTGGCTCCAATGAGGCAGGAAGGGGACTGGACATCAAGGTTTAATGTGAGTTTGAATTTTGGCTCTGACCCTTTTTGGCACCTTGAGTTTCAATAAGTGGTTTAAACTGGATGTCTTCCTGTTTCCTGATGTATAAAATGAATACTAAATCCAGCCCACCAAGGGGAGTTTCAAGGACTTTGTAAGTTGTAAAGGACTAGCAACGATATGGGGAGATGTTATCATTGAGACTCCCCACATTAGTCTATGTGGAAGAACCTCTGATGAATGGTATACTTCTTTCAATTCTACTGTTAGATATTTATGTCTCTGGGTTAAATTGTCTCATTTTTAATGAGAATCCTCTCCTGGGATGACACCTACACAGTAAGCAGTTATTAATCAGCATTTTGGGGCTTTAATTTTAGGGATTTGTGCCTTTTCTGAGAGCAGGAGCTCACACATGCTGATTTGGGGGAAAGTAGGAGACCTTTCACTAGGGACAGCATTCTCTGCTGGGAGAGAGAGTATCAGGACTATAAGATAAAGTGTGGTCTGTCAGCCTGGGTACTGGACAAGGGAGATGTGGGACAGATCCACTGCCAGTCTGTGTGCACATGGTCATTTGTGCTTCTGAGTCATGGAGGCTGGGGGTTGCTGTCATTTCAGAATAACATAGTCTATTTTGACCGATCCAGAGAAAGTGCCAGGAGAAGGGGAGATTCAGGATCCAGAAAAACAGTGAGTCCAGCACAGAAACAATATAAAGGCAAATCCCAAATGTGCAGTAAACATTTCAGTTCAGGCTAGCAGTTGGAGAGCCCAGGAAGTCAACAGAAAAATATGTGAAGAAAGTCTGAGAGAAAAATAGACATGTGATAAAGAGAAGTAGAAATGAATAAAGGTGATGAGAAACCCCCAAGGGAAAAATATTTGCAGTATATAATAGTAATAAAAGTACTGAAATTATCTCTATGGTGGATAATTTTTCCAATGTATCAAAAAGTACAAACAAAGAAGGGGAGCAGTTTAGACAAGAACCTAGTATAAAGGAACCATGGACATGGACAACAGGTGGGATTGACTTGGGGGGGAATGGATGGATGGGGAGGAGGACAGAGGGGAGCAAAAAGGGGATGGATCTAATACAGCAGCAATAAAATTAAATTAAAAAAAGTGAAACCTATTAATTCTAAAAAAAAAGTACAAACAGCTTATTGATATGCTGTTTTAAGATCAAGCTCTAGATACAGCAAGGAAAATAAAATTAAAAAGTCATTTAACTAATTGCTCTAAAGTGGAAGAATGGATGGCATGGATTGAGGGTTGGAAATAAAAGGAAAGCTGAAGGAAAGAAGAGGGATGTTTATATCTTCATCCGATAAGTCAGGGAGTATCCATGAGAAACTATTAATAGTCAATAATTATAGGGTTTTATTAAAATTAAAAATAATTGATAGTCTAAAAATGCTGACTTATCTAACTAGGTAAGGGAAGGTAGGAGTGGTATATGTTAGCTAGATCTTATTCTGTTATACTAGCAGACATTACTAATACCAAAATTTGATCATGATGATCAAGTTCAAGCCTGATGAAGATGACTACCAGGACAAACGAGAAAGAGTTGGAAATGGGGTTGTAAAGAGAAGGCCAGAGACATTGCTTCTAAGGAATATATTACTTCGATTTTTAAACTTTTAAATTAACCAACCTCAAGGAAATCTTTACCTAGAAGGTTGCTAATTGATCCCTGCTTTGGTTTTAATGAAATTAGATTCCCAAAGGTGTTTTACTTCTCAGATTGCTACTCATAGACATATCCAAATGGTTCATTCTTTGGTTATTTCTCACAGGACAAAAAGTAAAATACTTAGATTGTAAGAGAACTTTTACCACTCACTCAACTTAGGCTCTTGAGTCAAATTACCTGAACTTCAATCTTAACTCTTCCATTTCATAGCTATGTGACACTGGACAAATCATTCTGTGTGCCTTGGTTTCCTTTTTTCTAACATGGAGGGGGGTGACTAATGGTAATAATACTCTCATGTATATTATGATAATTGAAATAATTTATTTAATGTAATCAGTATAGTGCCTGGAATATAGTGATCACCCAAATACTAGCTGCCTTTATCATCAACATCATTATCAACATCATCATCATCATTATCAACATCATCACTATGTGCAAAGCATCTTTTGGGTCTTGGGGTTTCTAAGGTAAATAAGAATCATTTGGTTATTATTCTCCCAGTAATCAGAATCTAGTGCTGGAAAAAGAGCCAATATAAAATAGAAAGATAACTTTGTAAAGGACAAAGCCCAGGTTGCTGATGGGTGTCACCCCTTTGTCATGCACTCAATATTCCTATCACCCTTGTACCTCAGGTTCATGGCCACAAGACTGCCTTTGACATTCATTGAAACAAACTATCTCTGTAGCAACCTCTCGCCAAGCGTGTGCAGTCCCCCTATAAGACCCCCTATCCCCTTATGTGTATAATCTCATGTTTCATGAACCTCCCAGGAACATTTCTTATGTTCCTCCAGACATGCACTGTTAAAAGTATTTGGAATTTCAGATTAAAGGACAAGCCATGGTGTGGCTTCTATTAAAAAAAAAATAAGCACTTTCTGGATCTTTCATTACATACCATTTTAGAATGAGTGTATTTTTCAAGCCAAAAGCCACTTGGTTTGCATTTACTTCAAATCTGTGCACTTTTAAAAATATCATGACATTTCACTTGTGAGACAAAAGTCAAAAGCCAAAAAAAAAAAAAAAAAAAAAATCACCTCTAAAAATCTGAGATTAAAAACTTGATTTATAAATGCAAACAAGATTAGCTGCCAAGATACCAATACAGTCACTTAGTTTGCAGACTTTGAGATTGTGGGCAATATTCCTCATGTCTGCTTGACACCTGTATGTTTGCTGTCTTACAGGGATTGAAAGAGCTGTTCTAGAAAAAGGCTTCCATGGGGATCTTTCTTGGCTAACTGCTTAAATGCAGCTGGTGGGCTTGCGGTAACAGCTCTGGAAGTTATTAAGAGGGAAAACAGGAAGCAAGATGATGTTTGGTGTGTTGGTTGTTTGTGTGCTCAACACAGCCAGTTTATTTAGAGACTGTCCCTCCCTTATTCCATGATGTCTGAATGGGACTGTCCATCACAGTGTGCTTTCCCCATCAAAGCCTCTTAGGGTGAGTACCTGGTTCAGATTGCTCCCGACACCTTACCCCTTCTCTTGGAGATAGCAAACGCATACATGTAGATGCTTTACAGAGGAGTGGAAGTGGAATAGTGCTTTGAAGGTCTTAAGAGCTCAATAAGTACTTACAAGATGGATAACGGTATCAAATATTAGTCAAAAGACCATTTGTGAATTTGTATGAGGGTGTTGGGAGAGAGAAGCATCTTATTCCCAAAGGAGTGGTTAAGCCAGTGAGTGCAAAGTTGGGTACGTTGGGAGGCATCTTCCTCTCCTGCAAAAGACCATCTAAAGAATACAAGAGCCAAATAGAGGCTTAAAGGAGAGGCCAAGCCCTACTCTTACCTGAATCTCAGTGCTGCCTAAAGGTGGCACCACACCTGCACCCAATAAATTTCCTTTTTACTTACGCTAGTTTGAAATGGGTTACGACTGTGTGTGTGTGTGTGTGTATGAATGAATGAGGGGGGATCCCCCAAAAGTTGGAATTATCTTCTGGAGGGTGGGTCCCTGGTAAGTAGTACAGGCTTCCCTGACTACGTGATTGTTCTAGGTATTATGTGCCAGACAGCGTTGTTGAGAGGCTGCATTCAGTTTCGCTGAATTATTTTTAAAGACTCTTCCAATGCATTTGTCCATTTCATTTTTTATTGTTTATTCTATTACAGTTGTTTCAATTTTTCCCCCTTTGCCCTCCTCTGCCTGGCCCACTCCCCACTCCCACAGTCAATCTCCACACTTGTTCAAATCCATGGGTCACTCATACATGTTCTTTGACTAATTTCTTCCACTTCTTCCCACCATTATCCCCCTCCCTTCTCACCTCTGGCAGCTGTCAGTCTGTTCCTTGTTTCCATCATGACGGGTGATTTATGAGCGTACCTGTCCATACTATGCTGAGTATTCAGCAGTTTTTGACCAAAAACAACATGACAGCATGACCCCATGCTCCACCCTCCTTATTCACCGGATCTTGTCTCAGTGACTTATTTTTGTTTCCCTGATGAAAAAAGTCCCCAAAGGGAAACATTTTGCTGATGTGGAAGAGGTGAAACAAAAAACAGCACTAAAAGCCATCCACATTGACAAATTCAAAAACTGGTTTGAGTAGTGGAGAAAACATTTTTATAGATGTATTGTACCAAATGGAGAACACTTTGAAGGGGACTGAAGTTTAAACATTTAAGAATACATACCCATTTTTAATAAATGAATTCCAACTTTTTTGACCACCCTCATATATGTACATATATTATATATACATATATATATATATATGTATATATATATATGTATAAAATATATGTATATCCCTGTTCTCTTAATTCCTATCACATTCACCAGCCAGACCCTTTCAGGGAAGTGGGAGGAAGGAATAGGGCCAAAAGATGCATGCTTAAGTTGAGAAAAATAACAGATAAGCAAACACATTCTTTGCAGAATCCCAGCTTCCAAATTGTTCTGTCCTTCATGCTCAGTCCTCTGGAGTGGAAACCCTGGCTCAAGTTTAAACACATCTGCCTCTCTCAGGATTTTTCCATTGTTTTTAGTGTTAAAATAGGGTGTCTTTACTTATTCAATGGCTGTGAAACGTTATAATTATCATAGAATTATCTTAACTCTAAACCTAATAAAATTCCTATTTTTATCTCAGAGTTCACTGGAAGAATTATTAAACTAAGGTAACCTAAACTGATAAAACATTACTTGACCGCTAAAATATAGAAGCTGCCCTCTGTATTCGGATATCCCATGGAATTTCAGTGACCCTTCGTGTCCATCATTGACCTGCCCCCATGGTCCGCTAGAAATGTACGCAATGTCATGGTCGGCTGAAGGCGAGGGCAGCTAGCACTCTTGTCGGCAGACTGGGAGGCTCCTGGCACCACCTGACAGCGTCATAAAATATGGCGTAGTGAACTTCCTGGAGTGGGCACCACCTTTTAGAGCCTGTAGGGTTGTCTGAAGTTGTCTGTCTAGATGAATCTGATCTGTTTTGCAGAGAACACATCAATTCTTAATTATATGTTAGTGTTAAAACAAAAACAAAAAACCCAAGCATGAGGAATTATTTAAAATTCATGACAGAGCCGAGCAAACTTTTTTTTTGTTTGTTTAGATTGATTTGGTTTTGGGAACTCCAGTTTCTATACTTCATGAAATTGTCTTTCTTGTCAGGGAGGCAGAGTGAGAAAGATCCATCTATCGAGGTTTCCCTTGTAGCCTTGACTGTGTCACCCTGGGAGTGCAGCTCATCTGTCCCAGCAACACTCCTGTTGCTTAGTGGAAGGTGGCGCTCCAGTCCTTGAAGATAACACTTTGAAGGACTGAGCTAAAAATTAATGAAAAATCCTAGGCATTCAAGTGAGAAACAAATGTTAGTGACATTCATCTCTGTCCTTTTGTCTCAACTTCCTCCCTCCTCCCTCCGGTTTCCTGGGGACATGTAGCAGTAGTTTGCCTGGACTCTAGTCCTGTCCTGGTGGATGAAGGTAGACTTCTTGTGGTCTCCTTCCTGAAGGGCAGGTTTACCCAGTCAGGGAAGCGGAGCTTGCCGGCAGTTCAGCGCCAAACGTAAGATAGAAGCAACCAGTTAAGAGGCTGCTGGGAGGGCTCCAAACCAAATGGGGTTGGAGGCAACTCAGAATTTAACAACTGCAAGAAGCCATTGTCAACCTGCAGGTTGAAGAACAAATAGTGGGAGTGCTGTCCCTGGAGCAGGAGTCAGGGCTGCCTGGAGCAGTCTTCACAGGGGGACACAGCAGACAGGTGTGCAGGGAAGGGCGGGGGGTGGAACAGAGGCAGATGGGCAAAGGCTGGCAGACCAGTTTCTGCCTCTGTTCAGGTTCAGGAAACCCAGTCAGAAAACTCTGCCCCAGATCATCCCCTTCTGTCAGGCTTTCCCTAAGCTATTTTTCATCACAAGTGTGTTAATGCCGGGTGCTGCCTACAACAGGAGGGCACTAGCTAACCGCTGTCACAGCTCAGGGACAAAAGCTGGACCTTCAACGACTGGGATGCAGGGTGGATTGGATTTGATGGCATGGAGCAGTCTGTCCATATATTATCCAGCTCCTTATTCAGCTTAGAACAAGTCTCAGCTGTACAGTTTAAATAAAGGAGGGGAAAAGAAGTGCCCATCACTGATTTAATTTACATCTTGTCTTCCTTGATTTAAGTCTATTCATTCACTGTTTGTTGAGGTCCTACTATATTTTCTCAAGTGTCCTGCGTACAGAAATTAGCAACTCAGTTTGAGCTCTTCTTGTTATTATTCATTATTATCTTAACAATGTACAACAGTGTCATAGAGAAAGGGCATCCAATTTCATGTCGATGTAGTCAATATGGCTTCTGACAGTTCTGAGTCTTAAAGCTGGACAGGAGTTTAAAACTTACCAAACTGTTTCTGCTTTCCAATAACTTTGGAGCTCATTATTGACCCTGATTTTGTGAAACCATGGAAGGGTTGTCTGGCAGGTAAATAAAATACAGGGTGACTAGTTAAATTTGATATTCAGACGAATAACAATGTTTTAGTGTAAGAATGGCCCATGATATATTTGGGACATACTTACACTATAAGGTTATTTGTTATTTGTCATGAATTGAAATGTGATTGGGCATGCTGTGTTTTATCTGGCAACCCTAAACCATAGATCTGATCATAGACTACTTTATGCAGACCCAACATTTTAAAAACAACAACACGATTATGATTCTTAGCTTCAGATACTTTTTAAAAAATAGCCCAACCAGGTAGTATCTTTAGAAGAGTAGTTGACAAATGTTTTATGTGAAGGGCCAGATAGTGAATATTTTAGTCTTTGTAGGTCACATGTTCTCAATGGTAATCACTCAACTCTGCCTCTGTAGTATGAAGGCAGCTACAGATAATGCATTGACCAGTGGGTGTGGCTGTGTTGTAAT
Source organism: Noctilio leporinus (assembly GCA_004026585.1). Classification (NCBI taxonomy): domain Eukaryota; kingdom Metazoa; phylum Chordata; class Mammalia; order Chiroptera; family Noctilionidae; genus Noctilio; species Noctilio leporinus. The sequence goes on from PVIW01003321.1 coordinate 165,697, forward strand.
CAAACTTTTATTTACAACAATAAGCAGAGAACCCACTGTCACAGTTTGCCAACCCTTATTTTAGAAGTAGGTTCAAAGTACAGCATAGGAAATATAGTGGATAATATTGTAATAACTACGTATGTATGGCATGTGCCAGCTAGGTACTAGATTTATTGAAGGTATCACTTTATAAATTATATAAATGTCTAACCACAATGTTATATACCTGAAGCTAATATAAAATAATACTGTATGCAAACTATAGTTGAAAAAGAAAGAAACAGGTTCAAAATGAAATTTTTTTTTGTTGTACAAAGCTGTTTACAAATCAACAACAACAACAACAAAACCAACTCTGTTAAATAGGTGAATGACTTGAATATAGACATTACTCCTAAAGCATAAGCACATGACCAATAAGAGACATGTAAAGATGCTCAGCGTCACTAATGCTCAGGGAAATGCATATCAGAACCACAATGAGACCCCCCACCTCACACCCATCAGACTGGCTCTTACCCCAACATGAAAAAAAAAAAACAGCAACAACAATTGTTGACAAAGGTATGAATAAATTGGAACCCTTGTGCATCACTGGCTGGAATGTAAAGAGGGGCAGCCACTATGGAAAAGTGTATGGTGGTTCTGCAAAGAACAGAACAAAACAAGGACTCATCATATGTCCCAGAAATTTTACTTCTAGGTATAAATGTCCAAAGGAATTTAAAGCAAGGACTAGGACAGATAAGGTATTTATATAGCAGTGTCCATAACAGCATTGTTCACAATAGCCAAATGGTGAACACAGCCTAAATATCCACTAGTGAATGAATGAAGAAAGAAAATGTGCTACACACACATGTTGCTCGGCCTTAGAAAGGAATGAAATTCTGATACATGTTACAGCAGAAATAAACCTTGAAAACAGTATGCTAAGTGAAATAAGCTGGAGAGAAAGGACAAATATTGTGTGATTCCACTTAGATGAAGTCCCTAGCATAGTGAAAATCACGGGCGCTGAAAGTAGATGGGTGGTCGCCAGCGGCTGAGGTGGGAGGCACGGAGGGTTAGGGTTTAATGCACAGTGTCACTTTGCGGTGATGAAAAAGTTCTGGAGACAGATGGTGGTGGTGATTTCACACAAGACATAAATGTATTCAGTTCCGCTGAGGGTGGTAAATTTTATGTATATTTTACTACTATTTAAAATTTAAAAAAAAGGCTACTTGCAGAAGTTTCCCTGAATACCTGAATAATGATAAACCTACTCTTAAGACAATCAACCAATTTCTAATCTAAAAACAATGTATAGCTACTTAAAACTTTTCAGTAAATCAAGACACAAATGATGTGATGTGACAAAATTTAAAATGTTATTTTCCCAGTGCATAGACACATGATGTCACAAAGTCTTGCTGTAGAACTTTCTCAAATCCAATGGGAGAAGATGGTGACTTTGTGCCCCAACTATTGAACCTGGACAGTTAACTGCTGCCTCTGTGCTGAGCTCAGTAACAGTGTCCATCCAGCTATAATGTCTGGGTCAAGGACCGCAGCGAGTGCTGAGGACAGTGAAGGTGGTAATTAAGCCCTGCCCCTTGCTCTTGTTTCAGATACTACTGTGCAGAAACACATGCAAACGCATTACGTTTCACTTGCTTTCTAGCCTTTATCAGTACTTAGAAAATTTGTGTTGATTTATCTTTAGCTTCTCCCTCTTTTCACAAGAGCATGGTAAAATGGAAATGAAAAAGCTCTGTCAAAAAGGGAGAAACTGAGAGGTTCAGTGGCATCGTGCACCCCCATCCCAAAGCAACTTACTCTGTGACGTCTGTCCCGAAGTATCGGCCACACGAATTTTGGATTTTATTGATGTTGGCTTGCTACTTTTGGGACAGACCTCATATGTGTTCCCCCAGTTTGTATTCGGTGTTTTTGAAATGGAAGCAGTGCAAAAGCTCCCCTGAGTTCTAGCAAGATTGATTTTCCAGAGGGTTGAAATTATTCAGAATCATTGCTTTTGGCTCCTGTCTATGGATGTAACATCGTTGATAGAATTTGGAGATATCATTATGTGAAAATGAATTTCACTTGTAGTAAATTGTCAAATAAAGTAATCTGCCTTTGAGATATGCTAGATGCTTGCACCATTGACAGAGTTTTATGTGGACAGAGAAGGCTATTTTGGACTTATTGATGTGTTTGGCCAGAGTGCTTCCTATTATGTGGTAATTGATCTAGATATATATTACTGATGCCAGAAACACAAACAGCAAACACACACACACAAATGCATGCATACTCCACATTTTCTTTTTCATGTCTGTGCACAATTATGTAATGCATAGTTATCAAGATTTACCATTGTCTTGAAAATAAAAGCTTTTCTTTCCAAGAGAAATACAGCTTTAATTTATTTTCAGAAGTGGAAAATGCAGATTTACCTGTTTTGCTGTCACTTTTTTACCCACTTTTGCTTCCTTTAGCCACCTTCTCCATCGCCATTGCTGCGCCTGAGTGACCCCGGCCTGTCTCCCCCTCCCCGCACCCCCTCCCATGGGACTGCCAGTGGAGAGACCATTATGAAATGCTCATCTACTCCTGTCATGGCCCCCACTCCCTGGCTCCCCAGTCTGCTGGCCTCTGATATTTGCACAACTAAGTGCTGAGCCCTAGGCTGGTCAGGATTTGACCTTAGCTCATTCCCTCCAGGCTGCCCTCTCACCACCTTTCCACTCACGCGCGTTTTCCCCTTGCGGGGCACTCACATTCATCTTCCTAAACGTCCCATGCTCTGTCTTGCTCTGGGTCTTTGCCCATGCTATTCCATCTTCTTGGAATTGTGTAGTAGAAAGAGATCAGACTTTGGATCAGGCTATACCAGCTGAACTAGTTTCCTTGTTGCTTAATGTTATATACCTCTGGCTCTTTCATCTGCAAAAGGACCTAAATAAAACTACCTGTGTAATTTGGTTCCCATGGTAAGTAATAAAATAATGTGGGAAAAAGCACTTGGGACTTAGCCATAGGTGCTTCATATTGTTTATGTAATGAATAACATTGCTATTATTTATAATATTAATATCATTAATATCACATTGCTCACATGTCACTTTCTTGAAAGCATGTTCCGACATTTCACAACAGGATTAGTTCTCTCTCTTTGTGCTTTGTACTATGACTTGAAAAAGCCTTCTCTGTTTCAGCCATCATCTGTTTGTATTGGAATTGTTGGTTCACTTGTCTCTTTCCTTGTTGGTGGTGATCACACTGGGTTTGAAGGCTGTCTCTTATTTACTTCCACATAGCTCCACAGGTGAGGGGGCAAATAATAGAATGCCCCAGGTTCTACTGGCTTTCCACAGGCATCATCCAAAACGACTAGAAATGAGTAGTTCAAAAATAATCTCAGAGCCAATGAAATATCTGTTTAGAGATTTTTAATCAAACCTAGGGAACCATGTATGTGGCAGTGAAAGAATTAGTTGGAAATGGCATAAGGAGGAGATGGTCACATATTCATCCATCAGCTTCTAGCCTTCTCTCCTTTGGTTTGTTGTTCATTTTTGACATCCTCATAAGTTGTCTATGCACTGGGAAAACATTTTGGATTTTGTTACATTCCAACTTATTTCTATCTAGGTAAATGTCATCGGTGGTACATCTGACATTGCCAGTCCCCTGCTTTAAATACTTCAAGGATTTCTCAATGAACTTGGGATAAAAATCATATGCCATTTCCATCTCAACTCCCACTACTCTACTCCTTCCCAACATGCCAGCCACATTGAGATTCTTCCAGGTCCTCACATCACTTGGCCTTTGCACACCTCATTTCCTCCACTGGATGCTTTCTTATCCCTCCTCACTGGCTCCTCTCCTCTTTACCCCCTGGCCTTAGATTCAATGCCACTTCCTCTAGAAGATTTTTTCTGATGTGCTGGGCTAGTTTTGGATACTCTCACTTGCCCCCACATGCTATCTCTAAGTTATTTCTTATATACATTTCCAATCATCATAGTCACTATGCTTAATGGTACCTAATTGCTGAATGCCTATTTTCTTGGCTCTACTGTAGTCTCATAAAGACAGGTATCAAGTCTTTGGTTCACCATTGGATTTCCTCAACTAGTAGTATATACATATTAAACCATAAATGTTTGATGAATGATAATAAAACTCTGATGATTTAGCAAGCAGTTGCTTGGAAATGTACCCCTAAAACTTGATAAACTTAGTTTGGAGATAAAGGTGCATTTTCAAACCCAGATAGTCAGCGTATCTTTCTTCTCATCATTTAAATCTGGGCATTTGAGGGGATCCTCATTCACTTCTATACACGCTCGGTTTCCTAGAGAATAAGAATAGGGCCAAGTATTCCAGCCAAGGTGATGAATCAGTGAGAGAAGCGTTAGCTCAGTGTAGATGTCATGTGAAGATCAGGATGCTACAACTTTTTAATTACTTGGAGTCTGGTAATACATTTTGTAATACATCCACAGATCTGAATTTACCCCTCTTCTATTTGAATGTTTGTAGCCCTTTCTGTATTCACATATATGTCTATTAGCAGATGTTTAGGGCAAATCAATTAAGCTAAACCACTTTCTAAATTTATGTTTTCTGTTGTAGATGTGTGTGTGTGTATGTGTGAGAGAGAGGGGGTGGGGAGGAAGAGGGAAAGAGGAGAGGGAGAGGGAGAAAGAAATATGAGAGAGAGAGAGAGAGAGAGAGAGAGAGAGAGAGAGAGAGAGAGAGAGAAATCCCAGCATAACAATGGTTTATTTCAATTATTATATAGTCATTTATTTAATTTTACTATTCTTTACTTCCAAAAAGATTTAAGATGCTTACATTAACACTATCTGCTTTGCCTCATTACCACAGATAACTGAAAATTACTGTAATGATATCTTCATGTGCTCCTTTAGAACTATGAAGACACTCTAGATGATAGACCTATTTTTCTCTCAATTTTCATTTTGATGTTTGTACTTACTGTTTTCTCTCAACTAATATTCATTTAAGACATCACATTTCTTCCAAAAATCAAGGCTGTTTCTACTCAGACAATTCTTCCTCTTAGATTTTCATTGGCACTAGGATAATCTTCCTAATTCATGCAGAAGTCACTTAATAAATACAAGGCCTTTGGGTTCCCAAATACCTTGTGTATGAGGGCCAGATTCCTTAGCCTAGAATTGAGGATTCTTTAGCAACATAATCCCAACATGTTGCATTAATTTCTGTTTTATTTCACATACACTGATAAGGTGTCAGCTGTGTGCAAGGCCATGTGCTAGGTTGCTGCGAGGGACACAGCAGTGAGCATGACCGTGGTTCCAATTCCAAGTAGCTTACACATTTAAAATGGGAGACAAAACCTGGTCCAGGTAGATATGATCTGAGGACAAAGAGGGATAGATCATTTCTGACTGTGTGTGTGGGTTGCTGATCATAAACTATAGTGCCTGGCACATAGGTATGTTTACTCAACGTAATGAGTGCATGAATGACAGATGGTGCGACCTGACTTAATCCCTTGGGGAGTTAATAAAGTAGAAGTTCCAGTGGGTTCAGTTTGGAAATAAGAAAATAAAATATAATGGATCAAAGGAGATGCAGTCAAGTGGGAATCTTGGGTGCCATAAAGGACTGTTGGTGGGAATAGGACACAGGCCACCAAGAACAGAGGAACTGATGGAGAATCAACAGGATCGTCTAAGAGGAGAAGGGGGTTAAAGTGAAAATGCAGTTTCCAACCTAGCATGAAGGTGGTCCCAATATCAGAAAAAGGAAGACCAAGAAGGGGTTTAGGAGGAGAGCTTCATACAACTTGACTTTGAAGACCCAAAGGGATATTACAAGGAAGATGTCCAGGGTTGTATGGGGGATAGCGTAAAAGTTGGCTGAGTGGAATTTAAGTGAGAAATGGGATAGAAGACATGGTTGAGCCATAGGTGGAACTGAGGTTGCTCAGTTCCTCACCTCATGACCTCCTGCTCCAGGCCACCTTCTGTGTCCCAGGGTTATAGGAGCTGCCACCTCTGCTTTGATTTTGCTGTCCACCCAGCTTTCACATCTTTCCTTGACTAAGTGCATCTTAGGTCTTAGTGAGAACTCCAGATGTTTCTTTAATATCAACTACAAACTTAGCTGGGTGCTACAGGTTACAAAAACAGAGGCTGCCTCCTTCAGGGAGGTGTCTTTGAGATCTTTTCTAAGCCTCAGCCCCTATTGACATTTCCTTCTTGTGAATCTTTGAAGCACATTCTGCTACATGTCTGACATTTAGCACAATGAGTCCTGGTATTTGTTTTTATCTTGTTAGAACACCATGGCCTCGCTGCATACAGGCAATGCCTTCCTTGAGAATAGACACAGCTGTACATCAGTTTGAGGTCCCTAAACACCTAACACAATTTTTTGCACCCAGGAAGTATTGTTTTGAATGCTATGTGACTCTATATTTATTTACTAGTAGTATTCTCCCCAACCTTTGATACCTATTGGCACCAATTTTCAAAATCTTAAGTTTCTATTGTGATGCCACAAAAGTCTAAATAAAAACCTGACTTGTTATGACTCACAAATTATAGAGACAATTTTAATAGAGACATTCTTCTGTTCACTTTGTCATTCAAAAGAGCTAAAGTGCTTTCTGCATGCTGAATATATAAAGATGCTATAAACCTGCAGTGAAGATTCAAATGATAGTTATTACTTAAGTAATTAATCACCCAGCTCAGTCCATGATGAGTAGTTTGGTGCAGTTGCTTTGTTAATATAATTTTCCTCTTGTTGCAGTGAAAACACTTTAAGAGGAACCTAAATTATTTAAAAAATTTCCATTGATTTGGGACCTTGGATTCGTAAACTTCAGAGCTTAAAGGGCAGCATATAATTGTCTCCAAAATAGTAAATTGTTCATTTTTAAGGCCAACTTTAACTGGTAGAACATCCAAGATACTTTTTTCCTTTTCCTTTTTTTTTTTTAATTTTGTTTATGTTGTATTACATCCATCCCCTTTTTGCTCCCCTCTGTCCCCCTCCCCACCCACCCATTCCCCCCAAAGTCAATCCCACCTGTTGTCCATGTCCATGGTTCCTTTATACTAGGTTCTTGTCTAAGCTGCTCCCCTTCTTTGCCTCTACCTCCCACCTCCCCCCAACCCCTTTCCCCCTGACCACTGAAGGCCTATTCCTTGTATTCATATACTTGGTTCTGTTTTGCTTGTTGTTAGTTTTGCTCCTTATTGTCCCGTAATGGGTGAGATCATATATTTGTCCGTCACTGACTGGCTTATTTCACTAAGCATAATACTCTCCAGTTCCATCCATGTTGTTGCAAAGGGTACAAGTTCCTTCTTTTTTTCTGCTATATAGAATTCCATTGTGTAAATGTACCAAAGTTTTTTGATCCAATCATCCACTGATGGGCACTTAGGCTGTTTCCAGCACTTGGCTATTGTAAATAGTGCCGCTATGAA
>PVIW01003322.1:0-172960 GCA_004026585.1 Noctilio leporinus
GTTTTGCCAAGTGTCAACTCCAGCTAGCAATGTGACCTAGCTGAGTTATCTACACTCTTACTGTTTGTTTCCTCCTCTCTGACGCAGTGTTGAAGTGAGGATTAAGAGGGCCAACTCATATAAAGTACTGAAAAAAAGTGCCTAACATGTAGTAATTGCTCCATATATATTAAATTACTATTGAAAAATCAAATAATAAACACCTAAGTATTTCCTAATAACATGAATGCCTTCCTTCAAATGTGAATAAATGGATTAATGAACAATTTTTTAACTTATTTTCTTCTTTTTACCATATGACATATATAGATCTGTATATATAAAAATATCCATATATATTTTTAACCAGAGCGGACTGGTGTATTTAAGGATTAATTTTTCTTTCACCACTGATTACTCTAAGACTGACATGGTAAGCCCCAACTTCACATTAGGAAAAAATGAAAGACAGCTGCATGTAACTTAAAAAACTACTATTCTTCAAGGTGTTCTTAACCTTAGATAGTAAGGGTTTATGTTTACAAAAGGAGAAAACTGGCCCTCTTCTTACCATATGCTGTCCTGCCATAGCCATTATACCAGCCACTACTGGCCCATTATTGCAGTTCCGAGGTAGAAAACATTATCTATCTCTATATAGTTCAATGCAGTGGCTTTCCTTTATTAAAAAATAACATTTACATAAAATGCCTGATGTCTTCTTTTTTTTGTTTATTTGTTTGTTTTTTACCATGCAAGTAAGCAGGGTTTGTTGGTGACACATCGTCATGGAAGAGAATGGGCCTTGCCAAGCTGGGGGAGAAAGGCATGAGTAAGGATGGCAAGAATGTCTTAGAAGTAAATTTAACACAATAATAAAAGTTCCCTTACATATTAATATTTATATTTTAAAAATTATTCCTTTAAAAAACACTCCATTTTTCTGTTCTTGATGACTGCATGGTGTTTAAGTAAATTTTGAGTATCACACTAAGGTGGCATTTTATATGCAACTTAAAGAACTTTGTTTTTTTCCATGATTTTATATAGTGTACTACTGATGTTTGCTATTCATATTTAAAATCCCATACTATTGCTGGTTCCACAGACTGCAGCTTTAAAATAGTATGTAAGATTGAACATTTACCACAAATATCAAAAAGCCATAGAAGAAAATAGGCTCCAAAATGTAATGTTTCAAAATTACTTAGTAATGCAGGGATTACAGTAAATTTCTTTTGTTAGAAAATTACTGCTAAAATTGCCCAGGATTTAGTATAATAAGTAGGACTAGAGATATCTAATTAATAGCCAATTTTGAAATAATTCAGAGGACTGTTGTTTTAGATAAAGTCTTTTGAAATATAATTATATCTTGTTCTAATGGTGCTTATGATAAAAAATATTCCAGTTTAATTTTCTTGCTATTTATTCCTATTAAAATATTCAGAACTGTAATGAATACATTATCAATTTCCTTAGTATAATCATGAGATCATATTATATATCTATATGCTCTCTCTTAAATGCTTTTTTATAGTACTTTTTTTGGTCTACAGAAATATACCTAGAGGTCATACCAATAAAACTCAGAAAAGTCTCAAAATTCCATAAAGTACAACAATCTAAACTGCATTGAGTTATTTTGAATCTTTAAAATGATAACCTCTAGACTTACAATTGGGCTTATATTTATTGCAGGCATTTATTTTGAATTTTAATGGTCAAATCTATTCTTTCTCTCTATATATATATTTGAATACACCATTTTACACAACAAATATTTATCTCCATAGTAAGAATATTAAGTTATTCAGAGGAATATGAAGTCATCAAGTGTTATAATGCAAAGAATACTTTTTGAGAGAAATGCAGCACCTGAAATTCTTTTGGGATTAAGCAAAGTATAAATAACTCAAACATAAATAAAAATATATGGGAAAACGGACTCACAGACATGGACAACAGTGTGGTGACTGTGGGGAGAAGAAGGGTATAAGGGGGATAAATAGTCCTGGAAAAATACAATAAAAATGCTATTTAAAAATGGTAAATGACAAAAGTCCAGAAGTGCCATTTTAGCCTAAATATGAGGCTTTATTTACTTGGTCTTATTCCCCCTCTGAAGCTGACAATGACTAGATCATATTCGTAGTCCTCCTTAGTTTCAAAATAAACAGGTATCAGAATATGCTTAAATCAGACTTTTAAAATTAAGACTTTAGAGGCTTTGTGGTATTAAAGATCTAATTTGATTTGTGCTAACCAGCATCCGAGATGGCTCCCAATGATTTACACTTTTCATCAGTTACATCTTCATGTGATCCCCTCTCACATTTTACTACATTTGGTCTATGTGATCCACAGAATAAAGCAAAAGTGATGATCACATTATTAATCTATGATAGCTTCCCTCTTGGGCAGGCACTCTAATTTTTTCTCTACGATTGCTCAGTCCGAGGAAGGTGAGTTACCAGATTATGAGCAGTTCTGGGAAGAGGCCCATCTGGCAAGTAACTAACCTTTCCTGCCACCAGCTACACAAGCGGATTCAGAAGCAGGTCCTCTAGCCTAACCAACTGTAACCCGAGCCATTACCTTGACTACAACTTCATGAGATTTTCTGAACCACAACCACCCATTGACCCATTCACAGATGCCTGACCCTCAGAAAATGTGTAACATAATAATGTTTGTTGTTTTAGGGGTAATTTGTAATACAGCAATAGGGAAGCAATACAACTGACAAAGGAAAAAACAGGGCCCAGAATTTCAGACTTTTCATAGCAAATTAGAATCAGTAAATTGGCCATGGATAAATGGTTTGAGGCTCATGAGCTAATTATTTTGCTCTAAAAGGAAAGATTTCTCATATGCATATAAAAATAGCTGAACTAGAACTACCATGTAACCCAGCAGTTCCACTTCCAGGTATTTCTCTGAAGAAAAGAAACATAGGTTGTGTATCTCCCAGTTCTAGACAGTCCTGAATTTACACTGACAAAACTTACTTGTCTATTTCCTGTTCGTCTTTCCCTACCCCTCTTCTCTTTTCCATATATCTCCTTAGCCATGAACATGCTATTCAATAATGCATTTAAAGGGTGCCCCCTATGCCAGTCCACATTTTAAAAGGAATTACTTTAGAAGCAGAACTATATACATCCCTGGCTGGGCAATTTAGCTGGGTTGAAATGAACTACTAATGAATTCTTTTCATGTCTCACCCTGGAAAACCAAATAAACACATGTGTTGCTAGGCACCTTGGTGAATGGCATGTTTGAAGCAACTGTACCAGGAAATGAAACCATCCCAATTATCCTCCAAATATGATAAACATGTGACCAAATGATTTTGCTTGGTATTCCAATTGGAGTAAAGGCAGATATATAGATGAAAGGTTCAAAATAAATTAAAATTGTATTTAGATAGAAAAAAATACAATTTGACTCACTCTATGATATGGTTTTATTAAATAATCTTGTCCCAAATAGATGGAGTAGTTATCCGGTCATGTATTTTAGATTGGGTCACGACTGACTGCTTACAAGGCTGACTACTTATAAGACTGGGTCTTAATATCTATTTGATCTAGTAATTGATTAAATACTTGGACTTCCTATCTTAAATAAGGAGATAAAATTTATGTTGCAATTAATGATGTGTGCTGGATGCAGGGATTTCACCAGTGATCTATTTCATTAATTTGCCAAGCATTTCAGCCGCAATCACCTTCAGTCACAGGCAGCTAATGTTGCAATAATGACTTCTGAAGAAAAACTAATGCTTGAAGCCTCTAGCCATATTTGCAATTAAGTATCATGACATTCAAAGAAGGATCCAAGGCAGCATAAGACTGGTGATTTTCATAGCATAGCTTGCAGACAGTAATTTTTAGAGAGCACAAAGACTGATTAAGGAGAAGAGAAACTAATCACAGTTTCCTCCAGTCTTATAATTGTAAAAGACTATAAAAAATGGTTTGCATACCATACAACTACAATTATCCTAAGTTATCCTAAGTTAGTTCATCTAAGGCCACAGTAATAATATTAAGCATCTGGTTTTATTATTTTTTTTATTTTACATGATACCTAAAATCAGTATTAAGAAGGTGGCTTACTCATTCTAAAAGAATGATGGAAATTATGTAGAATTATTCTTCAAGTATTTTTGACTTGTCTTAACATGTATAAAAATTCCTCTCCTATCAATTAACTAAGTATAACATAGATAAACATGAATTAATGCCTTTTTTAAAAAAATACAAATAAGCCTGCATTTCTGAGATGCTTTGCCTTAAACAGTGAAATATTGTAGTGCTTCTAAATTAAGTCATTATTTTCCTCCTATCTCAAAGGATTTATTATTAATATTATGAGTATTATGAAATAAACACTTTCCTGACTTAGTTTAACAATAACAAATACCTGCAGGTTAAGGTAAGCGGAAGCCTGTTTCAGTGGTGTTTTTGGGATCAATTATATTTGCATTTGTATGTGTCTAAGTGTATATGGGGGGACCCAAAAAGGCCCAGAATTTATTTAAAATTGTATATTGATTCTTACATATTTAAAGCTCAGTCAGCTTCAAAGAACTCTCCATTTAATACAATACACCTATTGAGACATTTTTTCTACTGCTCAAAAAAGTTTTTGAATTTGTAGATTTCAATGCCTTTTAGTGCTTCTGCCATTTGTTTTTGTTTCAATTCTTCCACATCAGCAAAATATTTCCCTTAGAGGACTTTCTTCATCCAGGAAAACAAAATGAAAGTCACTTGGGGTGAGATTGGGTGAACAGGAAGGGTGGGGCATGGTGGTCACACCATTTTTGGTCAAAAGTGCTGAACACTCAGCATGCTGTGGGCAATCATGCTCTTAAATTACCCATCATGAAATGGGCAAATGGTTGAAAGAGTCTTCAAAAATATTCACTGAAGCTGAACGCAGCTTCTAGCAACAGTGCCAGTGGCTACACTGACACAGATGGGTTCCTAGGACACTCACCTAGCAGGGGAAGCCAGTACAAGGGCTCACCCTCCAGAAGATAATTTCCATTTTGGGGGATCCTCCCTTATATTTTTATGTTCACAGATTCTCATGTACAGTGGAAAATTTCCTTACTATAACATTTTTATTGCATTAATAGTGAATCATGGTATTGAAAAAATGAGGTCCTCTATATGCTAATGAAAGACCTGTACTTTCATATTTGTTCCAAAACCGTTCTCTGAACTTCATAGAAGCAAATGCATAGTTTGCATTTTCATTTAGATGCTCAAAGCCATTTCAAACTCAAAATATCCAAAATAAAACATATGCTCTCCCTACCCTCTTCTCTCCTCTAATCAAAGCTATAAAATAACTATTAGGACCTCTAAATTATTCTCTGTATTTACTCAATCTCTCAAAACTTTTCCCTTTCTGCTGTCTGAGACATCTTTTATAGATGCAAATCTGATTATATCATTGGTTCTGAAAACTGTCACTTGAGTTTGAGATCTGGTTCTTGTCCATTCTTAGATTCTTTTATTTTGATTGGTGCCAAGAGACAAAGAGCACATATATGCAAGTTCAGAAAAGCAAACTTACCTTTTATTCTCCTTCTTTCTTTTTTCCTTCACTCATAATGGAGAGTCCATGATGGTTGGGAAGGGCCTTGCTCTGAGATGAGGGTGGGCCCACAATCTTCCCTTCTGGCAGAAGCCAGTATACCTTTAGGAGGATGAGGAAAGTAAGTTAGGCTCATAGCTTCATGGTCCCTAAGACTTGAGTCATTATCCAATCAAGGGAGAGATTGCTCTGTCACCAGCTTATCCTAGTGGTGTCAGCAGAGACCAGGGTGCATATACTCAAAGAGATTCTTCGTAAATAGGTATAACCATTTTTGTAGAGGTTAATTTGCTATAGTCAAAGTTCAAGAAATTTTTATTGGGTATTCCCAGCTTGTCAATGCTCATCTTCATTATGAGTAATTAGTCACAATTCTCACTGCTTCAATTTTATGCCTAGAGTCCTTTATTAATTAGTTAACAGTCTAGAGATCAACTTAAAGGGGTATTTTAGCTGATGTAAAAAAATAAAAAGCCAGGCAAGTTAGCACTGGCCTTTCCTCTACTGACTGGTTAATACCCAAGACTTCACATTGGTTTTAGGACAAGGAAAATAATCCTACTACAGGTTACAATGTTGGTGGATTTTAACCTGTGTAGACACAGTTTCACGCTTCTTTTAGCCTCAATGCCAGTTGCAAATGCTATTGAATTTGCTTGAGATATTCTCCTTCCGCCTTCACCGCCTTAGTGTATCCTTTGAGTCTCAGCTTTAAGCATCTCTCCACCCAAGGTCTTATTTCCATATTGCACATGTCAGTGCACTCTTCTACTGCAAAGCCTTCCCTGCTATGGTTATACATGTGATTATTTCATTGATGCCCATATCCATCATTATAATGTAAGTGGTATGAGGTCACAGGCCATGTGTATTTTGTGTGTGGTAACTTGTATTAAGTGCTCAATGAAAATGAAACAATAAAATACCTGGATCTTAAAAATCATTAAACATGGCCCTGGCTGGTGTAGCTCAGTGGACTGGCCTGGGAACAAGGGTCCGATTCCCAGTTACAGCACATACCCAGGTTGCAAGCCAGGTCTCCAGCCAAATCCCCAGTTGGAGGCAGGTGAAAGACACAGTGATGTTTCTCTCCCTTTCTTCCTCTCTCCCTTCCCCTCTCTTTAAAAATAATGACTAAAATCATGAAATGCACATATCAAATGCAAAAATATAATTTCTACTCATTTATGGTTATAGACAGATAACAGAAACATAAATGCCCTTGTTATGTGCCATTTTAAAGATAAAACTTACTAGAATATAAGATAAAAAGAAATGGGAATTATTAGACTTGTCCACATAAATAATTGTGTACCCTAAAGCTAATTTTAATCACCAGAGTTAACATTACCTATTTTCATGTCTGGAAATGGAATGTATTATTAGGGTGAAATGAAATCAATGTCTCCATTTCACAGGTTTCACCAAGGACTAAAGCGAGTGAAGGCATTTATGTCATTTCAAGTGCACCAATAAACTCTAGACCTATTTTCATATTAAAATACTAAGGAAAATATGTTTGAAAGATGGGTACATCCATATTAGAGAAATATATACCTCTCATTACGAATGATGCAGTTTATGCATCAGATAAAAAGAACAACAAATAGCTATACATATGAAGGCCAGTTTTGAACAGTATTTCTCTTTCCCACCAATGAGGAGAAAATTAAGCAAACAAATGCAGGGCATTTGAAAAGCTAATCCATCTGGACTATTTCAGTTTCATGGGAGCTAAAGCCAAAGAGATTCTGACAAATAGCATGTTGTTCCCTACTTATCTCTGCTGTGTTGAGCAGCATTTTTTTTTTTTTTTTTTGGCAATACAACTGATGTTTATCTCACTACACAATGAAATGTTCAAATCGATTCTAAGGCAAAATTTAATGTTAAAGAAGGCCATTGTCCAGTGCAAAATCAAATGTCAAGTTAAAGACATTTTAAACCTGTTGAGTTAGATGGCAAGTCTAATGAATGCATGAAACAACTATTATCCTTTTAGACATAACTTCAGTCGCCAACATGAAATATCATTAGTTTTGATTGAGAATTTACAGATTCCTTTTTTGAAATATTGTTTTTTAAAATATTGGAAAAAGTTTTTCAATTTATTTTCCATAATCAGCATTAGGGAGAGAAGCAAAGAGTATTTTACTGATTATAGAAAATTAAAAACTAAGGTACAAATATGTTAAGAAATTAAGCTCTAAAAAAGACATATAATATCAAATGAGCTTGAAGTTTAGTGCTATGACAGAGATTAAGTTATTTGAAGACCAAAATGAGGAAAAAAATATAATTCCAAGTTACAACCTGAATTAACAGATTTAAGATGATTCCTGTCTTGTGGCAGGTTTGAAATAACAGATAAATAAAATGAACATTACCAATGTTGTAATATTTGTATCTTTTAATGTTAAACCTAGATTAATCCTGCCTAGCCTATAACATAGCACTTTTGTGTTTATTAAGAAAAATGATTTAAATATCAATATAATTTGTTATATCATAGCATTTAAAAATCTGACTAAAATAGTTATACCCAGAATATTGTGGAAATGTAAAGATATTTAAATTACATTTTGCATGGGATATTAACTTGGCCTGAAATATACTTTGCTTTAACTTAAGAAACAGAACTTTGGATTTTTCATTTCTTACTTTTCATAATACTCAAATCTGTTGTCTCTTTTCTCTAGCTCTTTTATATGTACACTATAGGTAATCACATTCAATTTATTTTTAAGGAATGCTACAATTTTCTAGCAATTTCTCCTGTCCTCCACTTTATTACTAGACCCTTTTCTTTCCACCTTACCAGAAAAAGATACCATATTATTATAAAGTGCTTTGTGAAAAATACATGGATATTAACTTAAAATATTTTTGTTGTATTTTTTCAATTACAATTTAGTCCCTTTATACCCTCCCTCCCTCCCCCTTGCAATCAAGGAATGCGATCCATGTTCATGAGTTCTATTTCCTTTTGGCTCAATCCCTCATCCTGTAACCTACCCCCAATCTTAGCTGTCATCCTGCTCTCTATCTCTGAGTCTGTCTCTATTTTGCTTGTTAGTTCAGTTTGTTCATTAGATTTCACATAAGAGTGAAATTATATGGCATTTGAATTTCTCTGACTGGATTATTTCACTTAGCATAATGTTCTCCAGGTCTATCCATAGTGGTGAAAAGGGTAAAATTTTCTTCTTTTTTATGACCAAGGAATAGTCCAGTGCGTAAATATCCCATAGTTGTTTGATCCACTCATCTACTGATGGACACTTAAGCTGCTTTCACGTCTTAGTAACTGTAAATAATGCTGCAATGAATTTAAGCATGCATATTTTATTTTGAATTAGTGTTTTGAGTTCTTTTGGATATATTTCCAGAAGTGGAATCACTGGATTAAAAGGTAGATACGTATTTAATTTTTTAAGGTGTTCCCATATTGCTTTCCACAGTAGCTGCACCAATCTGCATTCCTACCAACAGTGCAGCAAGGTTCCCCTTTCTCTACATGCATGTTAGCACTTGATGTTTGTTGATTTACTGATGATAGCTATTCTGACAAGCATGAGATGATATCTCATTGTGGTTTTAATTTGCATCTCTCTGATGGTTAGTGACATTGAGCATCTTTTCATATGTCTATTGGTCCTCTGTATGCATGCCCTCTTTGGAGGAGTGTCTATTCAGGTCCTTTGCCCATTTCTTTTAATTGAACTGCCTGTTTATTTGGTGTTGAGTTTTATAAGTTCTTTATAAATTTTGGGTATTAACCCCTTACCAGATATATCAGCAAATATGTTCTCCTATTATGTGGGTTACCTTTATATTTTGTTGATATTTATCTTTGCTGCTCAAAAACTTTTTGTTTGACATAGTCCCATTAAAAATTTTTTCTCTTGTTTCCCTTGCATATAGCCAATAAAATATTGCTATAAGCAATGACCGAGATTTTGCTTCCTATGTTCCCTTGTACAATTTTATGGTTTTGTGTTTAACATTTAAGTCTTTAATCCATTTTGAATTTATTCTTATGTGTGGTGTAAGAAGGCAGTTTAGTTTCATTTTTGTATGTACCCATCCAATTTTCCTTACACCGCTTATTGAATAAACTATCTTTAGCCCATTGTATGTCCTTGCTTCCTCTGTCAAAAAGTAATAAACCAATATCCTTGATGAACAGACAGATACTAAAATCCTCAACAAAATATTAGCAAACTGAATACTAGCAATGCATAAAAAAGATCATATACCACAAACAAGTGTGATTTATTCCAGGAATGCAAGGCTTGTACAACATTTGCAAATCAATAAATGTGATTCACCATATAAACAAAATGAAGGCTAAAAACCATGTTATGATATAAAAAGAAGCAGTAAAAGCATTTGATAAAATTCAGCAGCTATTTATAATTAAATCTCTCAGCAAAGTGGGAATAGAGGGAATATATCTAAACATAATATGACAAACCCACTACCAGTATTATACTCAATGGGAAAAAAACTACAAGCATTCCCCTTAAGATCAGGAACAAGATAGGGACATTCACTTTCACCCCTCTTATTTGACACAGCACTGGAAGTCCTAGACACAGCAATCAGACAAGAACAAATAAAAGGCATCCAAATTGGAAAGGAAGATGACATGATATTGTACATAGAGAACCCTGAATATTCTACCAAGGAACTACTTGAACTGATAAATGAATTAGGCAAATTAGCAGCGTACAAAATTAATATCCAGAAATCAGTTGCATTTTTATATGCCAATAATGAATTAATATAAAGGAATATTAAGAAAGCAATCCCATTTACAACTGCTTCAAAAAGAATCAAATGCCTAGTAATAAACCTAACCAGGGATGTAGTTGGAAAATTATAAGACACAGATGAAAGAAACTGAAGAAGATACAAATATAGGTGGAAGAACATAGTGTGTTTATGAATAGGAAGAATTAACATTAACATCATTAAAGTATCCATACTACCCAAAGAAATATATAGGTTCAACGCAATACCCATCAAGATTCCAATGACATATTTCAAATAACTAAAACAAATATTTTTAAATTTTATAAGGAACCACAAAAGGCCCTGCATAACAACAGTGATCCTGAGAAAGAACAACAAAGTTGGAGGGATCATGCTACCTAACATCAAATTATACTGCAGGCCATTGTAATCAAAACAGCATAGTACTTGCATAAACACAGATACATAGACCAATGGGACAGAATAGAGAGCCCAGAAATAAACCCATACCTTTATAATGGATATTGATTTTAAACTCCAAACCCTCCATTTTAGAATGGTGAAAAGGTTGATATCTAAGCACAATATAATCCCTCATTGCTGGTGACAACTACTTCCCACTACAAAGTGAGGTGGTCCCAAGGTCCATTATAAATTACTGTCAGTGTTTGTAACTCAACTATAAAACTGGCTCTGAGAGAGAAACTCAACAGATGTATGTATGTATGTATGCATGTATATATTTTAAAATTAATAAATCTCTTCAAAGCTACTGACATCTAGCAGGGTAAATTAATAATTTTCTATAAAAATAACTTGGAACATAAAAAGTTGGAAAACCTATCAGAATTCAAAATATTATTTCTTTTCTTTGGATAATTTAAAGTCAATTCAGTATTTACTAAGGTTACTTAAATTATTAATAAATTATACTGAAACTGTAATTGCTACAAAGATAATCCAGTACGCTTCAGCATAATAATTCATCAGATAATTCTATATATATTATATGCTAACATATACCAATGGATTTATGGATTTACAGCACTCCAACATCACACATGTATTGGAGTTACCAATCTGAAACGCATAACTATACAAATGACAAGAGTAAAATTGAAAATGATGGTATAATTTCTCTTTCATTAGGAGGTTGCATACTAATATGCCACTTAATCTCTTGTAGACCCAAATTTAATAGGGGAATTGTTTCCGATTACGTATCTAACAATTGGGTACAGTTAACTGCCATTCACTCCTTCCTATCGTAATACTTGTGTCTAGATAGCTGGCTCTACGTAAAATCACTGTGGAACACAGAAGAATTCAAAGACTCCTATGAAAATTAAGCTCTCGATTTGGACCTTAAAACCTGAATTTGTTACTTACAATCCCTGTAGAAACCAACCTCCATACTTTAAAAAAGAAAAAAATTTTTTTAGTTTTCAATTACAGTTGATATTCAGTATTATATTAGCATTTGGGCATTTATATAATTTAAGAAGTTATCCCTCAATTAGTCTAATACCTATCTGGCACCATATAGTTATTACAATATTACTGACTATATTCCTTGTGCCATACTTTACCTTCCTGTGACTATTTCGTAACTGCCAATTTGTACTTAATTCCTTCACTTTCTTCACTCAGCCTCCCCAAACCCTGCCATCTGACAACGGCCAATTTGTTCTCTATGAGTTTCTTTCTGTTTTGTTTGTTCATTTATACTAATTTTTAGGCTCACACATAAGTGAAATCATATAATATTTGTCTTTCTGGTCTGGGATTGAAAGCTTGTATGGAAAGAATGAGAGAAACAATAGCCAGGCAGAATTTAAACACTTAGGTTACACCCGGATCTTGGTGGATCCACGCCTTTGCTGTCCCTGTTTTCCCTCCATTTCCCTCATCATCAACATGTATCTCTCTGCTCCTGATGTTACACAGAGTTTGCAATGTATTTATTTAATTTGACTTAGATAACCTTTGCTACTTGATCATTGCCTACGGTGCACCAGGTACAATCTAACAAGTATGAGATCAAGGCTAGCTGAGAAGGCATTCCTGTGCTCCCAGGATAGGTGGTTTTGAATGATATTCAAGTGACAGCCTTAAGGATGGAAAAAGGTGGAGGGATGCAGAACGGATTCTGGCATTTGAACTGACAGGATTTGCTGAAGAATTTCACACAGGGGCTAAAAGAAAGAAAGAAATAACGAATGACTCCTAGGTTTTTGTCTTCAGCAACTGGGTCGGCAATAAGATGGAGGGGATGAGAATTAGGTAAAGACCCGATCAGAAGGGGGATTCTGTTTTGTCAAAGTCAGGTTTGCCATTGCTATTAGGAAGCCAAGCAAAGGTTTAATAGGCATTGGACAGACACGTCGATAGAGTTCAAATAGGCAGAGGCAGGCCTGAAGTAGAAGTTTTTGACTCAAATTGTGGTGTTAAGGCTGCTCCCATGGTGTGAAAGAATGAAAGTCACGGGGAAACTGAGGGTCACAGGGAGACAGGGTGGCTGCCCAGAGAATGAAAAAACAAAGCAAAACAGAGTCAGGAGCTGGCTTAGCAGAAAATCAGCTCTTAGGAAGAGACTGGATATACACAGAGGTCTGAAGTCAAGGAAAGATAGGAGAGGGTTGTAAAGAAGCAAAAATTTTAGATGAAATGGAGTCATAATTCAGTAAATGGAAAGGTGGAATAAATGTTGGTATGGTCTAAACATCGTTTCTGTTGTGGCTTTTTTTCTTTCTGATGGAGCTGGGGTTAGTCCTGGAGTAAGGCAAATCCATGGCTCCAAGGTAAAATAAGGAAGCCAACCAAATTAATGTGGGCATAAATAGGGCTAGATCTGGACAACAGTCTTAAGAACCTGAAAGAATTGGGCTGATCAGATAGTTCAGATTTGACTATACTTCATGAAATTCTGGAGATTTAGCTAAATCCATGAATATGGCTGATTTTGCTGACCAAACAAAAAAGTACTTTCTTTGAAGGAAAAGTATCTACTAAACCTGGAAATACACATATATGTATATCAGCAAATACAGTAAAATTAAGTGGTTGTGCAATTTGAACTCATTGGCATGTGAAGTCTACCATATTTCCCCCAGGTTATGCTTTTATATAACTAAGAAAAGAATAAAGCAGATTAAATTGCAAAGTATATTTGTGAGAATAAAGGAAATAACAATGTTTTATAAAAATCAATATATAAGGGAAGTCCTTTGAATCTAAGATTTTGAATTATTTCTGGCATGTTTTCTTTATGTAATAAAGAAGCCACCTGTAGATATCTCATTGGTTTCTACATTTTTCTTAACAAAAACAGTCTTAAAAACACTTTTTTTGTACATCTGCAGTATTCTGGTATTATTTTAAATCTATCCCTTGTCAATTGCATAGCACTTGACTCCTGATTTTTGGTGATTAGCACTGCTATTATAGGAAGAAAGTGAGGCATTAAACACGTACACAGTTTTCCTTTAACTCACAGTTACAGGTAAAATTGTAAGAGCCAAAAGAAAGCTTATCAAAAGCCTCCCATTAAGAGCCCTGGCTGGTAGCACAGTGGATAAGGTGCCAGCCTGCGAACCCAAAGGTCACTGGTTCAATTCCCAGCCAGGTCTCCAGCCAGCTCCGTAGCTGGAGGACGGTGAAAGGCAACCATACATTGATGTCTCTCTCATCTCTGCCTCTCTCCCTTCCCCTCTCTCTAAAAATAAGTAAATAATAACAAAAAAAATTTTTTTAAAAAAGCCTCCCATTAAGATTCACCTTATCTTAGGCTTCTCTTAGCGTATATCATGATCTGGTATCTAACACTCCTAGCTTAAGTGAGTTGTAAAATCAAATACTCACTTGTAGCTTCTGGAAAGAAACAGCTGAGAAGTGAGCAAGATACTGGAAAGTAGACACATGGTAACTACGTGCAAACCTGGTGCAGGCTGACTTGGGGCTCTCTAGAAGGTTAATGAAGGACCTACTGGAAAGGAGGGAGCAAAGAGAAGAAGGGATGCCTATTTCCATCTACTTAAATATTTTGGCTAGATATCTTGAAATCGTTAGGGATTTCATTGTTTCTTCAATAAGGGCATTTGAGCTGTGTATAATAAACACTACTAGCCACTTCCCATTAGCTGTTAATGTCCATCACTTCCTCAAAACAGAACTGAATTTTAAACTGTACAGCCCCAGACAGTATAATAATGGATCAAAGTCAATTACAAAATTGCTCTAACTTTTTGAGGCTGTCAATTTTCCAGGCTCCCTTTCTGCTACCACCAGTCATATGAATCATCTGTAAAATGGGATGTTGCATGATTGCCCGGGATAGGGGTTTCCTTTAAGAAATTTTACCTTCTGCAAAAGAGACAAGTAGGATAGGAGGTACATTTCATCAGGTCCTTAATACTTTGATTGTGGAAATGCCTGCATATTCAGTCACCGTCCTGCACTCACAAGATAACAAACATCAGGCACATGGATATGAGCTAAGTCTAGTGAAACAGAGTAAAAATTGAGCCTAGACAACTAAATTGATGCTTGAGATGTTCTACTTCCAGTCTTCTATTATACTCACTGCATTGTTTAAGCACTGAAAGTTAATATTCTGTTAGATGTGTTATTCTCATTTGGTTGAAGCTAAAAGTCAGAGCCTTTTTTGTTTTTTTTTTTTTTTAGCTTAACATAGTTTCACTTGTTTACTTTTGCTTTTGTTACCTTTGCTTTTACTACCAAATCTAAAAATAATCATTACCAAGACCAATGTCTCTGTTTTCTGCATTTCCCATCCTTTGAAAATTTCAACCTGAATTTCTTTTTTCTTGGCTTACACATATTTCAGTTCACTTATTCTTTCTAAGCTGTATTTAATCTGGACTTAAATTTATCTAATCAAATTGTAGAACTTTCATTTAATTCTTGTTATAGTTTTCAGTTTTCTGCTAATTTCCCCATCCCATGGCTATAGATTGTGCTAATAACTTCCATGAAGAACTATATCTCCTGTGGTTCACATACTATACAATTCACTTATTTAAAGCATGTAATTCAATGGCTTTAGTATATTCAGAATTGTGCAACTATCACCACATCTAGTTTTAAAACAATTTTATCACTTAAACAAAAATCTATCACAAAAGAGTATATACTCCTTAACAATATTATCTGTTTGGTTTTATTTCAAGCTAACCATTATCCATGCAAATGCATATAGATAACCTAAGGCTCTAGATAACATTATACGCCTCCATAAACACTTGGGGTTATAATCATGTAGTAAATTTCCATCATCCTGTGGCTGAAGAAACTCAAGTGTTATACAAAAATGCAGTGACCACCCCCAGGTTCTAATCTAGCTACTGATAGAAAGATAATGAAAGACTCGTTTTTTTCAATTCTACTTACACAGGTCCAGATAAAATGTACAGTATATAAAGAGAATAAATATCAAATAAAAGAAATTAAAAGATATAACTGAGGCAAGGATGTGAAAATTAACTGTTTTGGAAGTATACCTATGCATTATTTCTTCTAATTTTTACTATGGTATTATAAGCCTTAAAATTAATTTTAATTTTTCACTATATTAAAACTCATTAGCTACAGGATTCCTTTTTTTATATAAACACAAAAATTATATACCTCTTTCTACAGTATACTATTGTATTAGGCATGGTTAATCCAAATTAGAGTTGTAATTTAAACTTTGATAATATAAAAGGAATTAAAAGAAGATTAACATGAATTATTTTTCCTTACGTCTCATTATAGAATATAACATTTTTAATAAAATGAGTATGCATTCTAACAAGTAGTAATGACCTTTCAGGCATGAAATAAACTCAAGTGAAATATTTAACTTAATCAAGAGTTAGAGGGGAGCAAAAAGGGGATGGATATAATACAACAACAATAAAATTTTTAAAATACCAAAAAAAAAAAAAATCAAGAGTTTAATGCATTACCTCCAGCTCCACAGAGCAAATATATTCACATGACTTACTTCATATGAAGATAACATTTGCTTTTCCACTTATAACAATTGGCATAATTGATAGAAAAAATTAAACGGACAAAGAATAAATGGTATTGGCAAAACTGGACAGGTATGCACAGAAAAATGAAACTAATCCATCTTCTTACACCACACACAACAATAAACTCAAAATGGATTCAAGACTTAAATGTTAGATTCAACACCTAGAAGAAAACATAGGCAGTGATCTTTCAGGCTTTTTTGTAGCCATATTTTTTTTTCTGAGATACCTGCTCAGGCAAGGGGAACAAAAGAAAAAATAAACAAATAGGACTACATCAAATTAAAGTTTTTGCACAGCAAAAGAAACGGTCAACAAAATAAAGACAACCCACTGAATTGGAGGACATAGTAGTTAATACATCTGATAAGGAGTTTATACCCATAATTTACAAAGAACTTATAAAACTCAGTACCAAAGAAACAAATAGCCAGTTAAAAAATGGGCAAAGAATATGAATAGATATTTTTTCAAAAAGAGCATACAGATGGCCAATAGACATATGAAAAGATGCTCAATGTCATTAATCATCAGAGAAATGCAAATTAAAACCACAATGAGATATCACCTCATACCTGTCAGAATGGCTGTCATCAATAAATCATTAAACAAGTGCTAGTGAGGATGTGAAGAAAGGGAATTCTTTTGTACTGTTACTGTTGTATTGTTGTACTGTTGATACAGCCACTGTGGATAGAAGTACGGAGTTACCTAAAAAATTTGGTCCTGGCTGGTGGAACAGTGGATAAGGCACTGGCCTACAAACCTAAAGGTTGCTGGTTCCATTCCCAGCCAGGGCACATAACCAGGTTGCAAGCCAGGTCTCCAGCCAGATCCTTAGCCGGAGGTAGGTGAAAGGCAACCATACATTGATGTTTCTCTCCCTCTCTGCCTCTCTCTCTACCCCTCTCTCTAAAAATAGTAAAACCTTCAAAAAAAAATAAAAGATTTTTTAAAAAATTGAAAATGGAATTGCCAGCTAACCCAGTGAGTCCATTTCTGGGAGTTTATCTGAGAAACCCAAAGTGCTAATTTGAACGAATATATTAATTCCTATGTTCATTGCAGCTTTATTTATAATTGTCAACGTATGGAAGCACATCAAGTGTCCATCAGTAGATGAGATGGGATATTTTCACGATGGGATACTACTCAGTCATACAAAAAGAAGAAAATTTACCCATGGATGGACCTGAGGAACATTATGCTAAGCAAGATACATCAGTCAGAGAAAGACAAATACTGCATGATTCACTTATATGTGGAATCTCATGAACTAACAAGCATGAACTGAACTAACAAGCAAAATAGAGACAGACTCAGAGCGTGCTGTCAGCTCTGAGGGCAGGTGGTGGAATGGAGGGATCAAGGATAAAAGAAAAAGATCTCATGGACATAGATAACTGGTGATTGCGGAGGGTAGGTGGGGGTGGAAGAGGACAGAAAGGCGATCAATGGTAATGGAAAAATACAATAAAAAATAAACTATTAAAAAAAAGAAATGGACAAGCAGATAATATTAAAGTCACCAAGCATATTATTAAATTAGAGATACGTAACTATGCTTTAGAAAAGCAGCTATTACAGAATTTAGGAAAATAAAATTATTTTCAAATTGTCTTAAAATAAGGCCTGATATACTAGGTGAATAATTAAGAATCTACAAATGGTAATATTTTCTGAAAGTATAGGAGGTTGTAATCTAAAATACACTAAATAGCTATGGAAATTTGATACATTTATCGAAATTTGATACATTTATCATTGCTGTGAAAATTTTTTAAATGCACATCCTTTAATTCTTTATTTTAGATCCTATGCTCTTCAGTTAGTGAAGTTTATTTTCTGTGCCTATGTATGTCAACAACGAAATTTCTGTGATTTCCATTTAATTAAGGCTATAATAATTAAGTTAATTAGTGTGTTAGGCAGAATTCTAAGGTGCTTCCTATGATTTTGTTTCTTCAAGTTAAGCCCCTGATTATGTTATATGACATGGCAAAGGGATCCTGCATGTGTAATTAAGGTTTTTAGTCAGTTAACTTTGAGTTAATCAAAAAGGAAATTATCCAAGCAATCCTAACCTGATCACCTGAGCCTCTTAAAAGCAAGACATTTCTTTGGCTGTTTGTTTATAGGAGTCAAACTGATTCAAAGGGTGAGAAAGATGCAAGGAGGGTTCTTCAAGTTGTGATGGAGGAAGGGGTCACAGGGCAGACCTGAGACCACCTCAGAGACTAGGGGAGGATTTAGCTGACAACAAGCATATGCATGACAATAAAGACATCAATCCCATGACTTTATGGTAATGAAACCTGCTAACAACCTGAAGAATGGCACTGAAAACAGATTTTTCCCAGTCACAGGATGAAACTCAGACCAGCTAGTCTGGAAGTCAGTGTCTTGAGGATGCCCTGAGCAGAGAACCCAGTTGCGCATGTGTGGCCTAGAATTCTTACCTACTGAAACTAGGAGATAATAAATTGGCGTTTTATGCTGCTAAATGTAAAAACTAATCTAATCAGGTAAATTTTGTCTGGTGACTTGATAAAAATCCCTTACAGGTTCAAAGAAACAAGTGTGGGAGCATTAACTTGTAGGCTAGAGTACTGGATTGCAGGCAGATAATTAGGATAATTGAAAAGCTCAGTGTGGATGAAATAGGGCCCAAAGAAGGCTTTCCCTGTGTCCAAATTTTGTCTGTATCCTCACATGAACACTATAGATAAATAATTTGGAATTGGAGAATCATAGACTCTTCCTGAGAAAATTCCTGGAAGAAAAGTGAGCTTTATCATTATTAAATAATGGGAAGGTGGTATAGAATGGAAGTGGCAGCTTTTCTCATGAGTAAAGAAAGAAAAAATAGATCAGGTAAAATTTAAAACATCCTAAGTAACAAATCTAAATGTGGAAGAGAAGTGAGAGGCCTAAAGGGAGAGAAATTTGAGAAAGTTGATAGGGAAAAGGAAAACCTTCAAGAAAGAGTTAAAGAAAGAAGAGTACCAAAGTTATCTAGAAGCCAGGGAAGAATCTGATTATGTTTTAACAGACACCTGCAGCATGTTGGTGAAAATAAATGACTTAAATGGGAACTTTTTTCAAGCACTATAGCAAATGCAGAAGTAGTATTTTGGGGCTCCCTCTGGTTACACCCTATAGGGCTATGACTCAGGTACATACTGGCAGTCTTGAACAGCTCCATTATCTAGGCAACCAGCAAAATATAATGTATTTATATTTATAATATACAAGCAAAATAGAGATATTTGCTGATATTTTTAAACTCTCAGTCTTTTTAGACAGTCCTTATTATGTTTTATTTTTATTACTTTATGGCTGATTCTGTTATTTCATTCACTCTTTTTCTTTCTCACTTCCTGATTTTAATCATTGTAGTCAGAAGAATCTACTTAAATATCTTACTAGTTTTGTCTTCTGAGTAATATTAACTATTATCCTTACATTCTTGCTCTACAGTTCCTTTGGACTGGTTTTATAGTTCATTTTATAATTTGAATGATTTGAATACATGTCTAATATTTTTATTCTATTTCTCTTTAATAATGAAAGCATGTAAAAGTTTGTGAACTTTCCTCAAAGTTTTGACAGCATATGACAAAGACTGTGCTACAGTTATTTATCATTATTTTTCAGATAATTTCCAGTTCCCCTTACATACAATTACTAATCTATAGAAATGTTAAAGAGTTATGTCTGTAAAAGTGAAGTGTGAAATAAGACTTTCAACACAAAAAACCTAGAAATGTTGACATCTAGGCAGAGCATTTCAGGTGACACTACTGTCAAGGTCCTAATGTGGACAGAACTTGGCAGAGTAGGAACAGAGCTAAAGCCTTCTTACACTGTATCTGTGCATTTTCACCCACGTACCTCCTTGAAGCACCTTTACCTGCACCGATTTCCATTTCAGATTTGGTATCCTTCTTGAAGGAATGTGAAAATAAGCTCCAGAAAAAAATCCAATTTCTCATTGAGCAGACAGAGATATGTAGACAAGGTCCTTAAGGAGGATCATGCTAGTTGTATTTAGAAGAAAACTTGTTCTCATTTGTTCAGGCACAACCAAGTAACAAAAATTCATCTCCTTAGTCATCACAGCTGCTTTAAACAAAATGCTTAAAATATAAATAAAATCCTTTTGAGAAGGGATCATCTAAAAAGGAAAAAATCTAATTAATGCATTTTGATATTAAATATGATTTTTCCCCAATTACTCCATGTGGTTTTCTCCAGTGATTCCTCCTAACTACCAGGTATTAAAACAAGCTCATCTTCCTGGCTGGTGGCTCGATGGACAGGTGCCGGCCTGCAAACCCAAAGGTCGCTGGTTCGATTCCCCAGCCAGGGCACATATAACCAGGTTGCAAGCCAGGTCTCCAGCCAGGTCTCCAGCCAGGTCCGTAGCTGGAGGCAGGTGAAAGGCAAACATACATTGATGTTTCTCTCTCTCTCTGTGTCCCACTCTTCCCCTCTTTCTAAAAATAATTTTAAAAACAAAATTAAAAGAAAAATAAAACAAACAAGCTCATCTTGATGTGCCAGAGGCTATCTTTTATCCCATCAAACATACAAATAAAAAATACACTTTGTGTATTTTACCCTTTTACTTTCTCAGTAACTAGAGCAAAAGATGATAAATCTTTAAAATAAACACTTGGTTCAATACATCAATGTATGTGTTCTAAAGGTTTTAGTTGTCTCTTTTGACTCTTTATTGGCCCTAATTTTGATGAAAACACAACAGTTAACTATAGGACTAATGTCCCAGAACCTGAAAATAAAATTATGCTTTTTAAGAAAACTCAGAGAGTGTAACATATTTTCTTAAAAGTCATTGCCGCTCGCATTAGTTTTCTAGGCTGCTGTAGTAAACTGCCTTAAAACTGACTTAAAGAAAAATAAGAACAGAAATTTATTTTGTCACAGTTCTGGTGGCTGGACATTGAAATAAAGGTCTCAGAACTGTTGTTATTTTCCCGAGAGCTCTGAAGGGGTCTGTTCTACACCTCTCACCCACTGCCCAGTGGCTGCCATCCATCCTTAAGAGTTCCTTGGCTTCTAAATGCATGTCTTCCATCTCTGCCTCTATCATCACGTGGCATTATTCCTGTGCGTGCCTGTGTCCAAATTTTTCCCTTGTCAGAAGGCCTCTAGTCATGGATGTTAGGGACCACCCTGATCCAATTTGACCTAATCTTAACTTGCTTTCAATCTGTGAAGGTTCTGTTTTTAAATTAGGTCATATTTGTAAGAGCTTGAACATATCTTTCTGGGGAACACAACTCAACCTACAATATGTCTTCTTTAACTTCTCTCAGCAATTGTATTAGTCAGGCTTCTAGGGAAACAGAAATAGCAGGACATATATGTATATGAAATAAAAGTGTGGCTGAATAAATTGGGTTGGAGCTAGCTGTAGGGCCTGGTCAGGTTATAGTTTAAGAATTCCGCATTATTCTATAAGCATCAGATATTTATAACATGGAGGCTATTTTTACCAGCTATGCATTTTCTGAAATTGAGCTGCTTTGACACGTAGGGGACATATTGAGAGCATCAGTGGTGGTGTCAGGGAAAATTACTAAAAAGTTATTGCCATGGTCAGTTTAGAGACGATAAAGGGCTGACCTACTGGAGTAGGTGTTCATAAAATGAGATCTGTGAGAGAAATCTTTTTCACGAGACATTACATTTCATGTAAAGTATTGGATGCCTATTTAAACCTTAGGTAGTGAATGAAACACCCCATAAGCTGTTGATAAAGAAGGTAGGTTTATCATTCAACAAATGTTAAGCATCTTCTCCCTAGGAAGCATTTATGACAACGCAATGTGGTGTTCTGATAGTGTCATAAAGTTTGCTCCTTCCTCTTTTTTTTCCACCTTCTTCTAACTAACTTTCAACACAGCAACAAAAGCCCTGGCAAAAGATTTTGGGCTTAGTGGTGGGTGGGAGCAAGAAAGGATCTCAGGGTAGAAAAGAACCCAGAGAGATAAGGCCAAGCAAGTAAGGAATTTTGCTGACCTTACCTCTTTAAAATAGGGTTTGTTAAAAAAATTAAAATCACTTTTAAAAGATTTCTTCTAGTTGCTATGTAAACTTTTGATAATACACATGAGTTGGTCAACTCAAATACTATAGTGCCACTTAAAAATTCTTTGGAGGAGATAAATGATAGGTAACTTCAAACAATATAGCCTTCTAACTTCTGAAATCTGGGACTTGTTGCTAATTAGCATTGGTAGCTGCTAAACATATTTCTTATTTTACTCTTCAACAATTAAGTGAGAATTGAGATGTTTTAGTAATGATCTTTTAATGTCCTCTTTTTCCTAGATCTTCTTCATCATGAATTCTCCACGTTAGCCTTCAGCTATATTTCCAAATGTTGATTTATATTAAATTGTATGCCTTTGTCCTCTGAGAGTCTTAACCTCACATATTAGCACGTAGTTACATTTCTCTTTGCTGTCTTTTCCAATTAGCCCCTTTATTAAATTGTAAAGCTAGAATTTCATTCCTATGTTTTATTAATCACCTTTAATGTCCACTGCATTATAACAGAAGTTCCTTACATATCATTGCTGAATGTTCTAGAAGTTAGTAGTTTCCAGTGATACATTACACACTTGATAATTGAAGAGTTTATAAAATAAATCAATGTAAAAAGAAACTTTCAGTTCACAAATAACATTTGGTAGCAGTATTAAAGTTTCCCTAATGTTTGTATAAGACTGAGTGAGATATGTTTGAGAAACTGGTTGAGGGATTTCTTTGCAATACACAATCTCATGTTCCACTAGTTAAGCACTTTTTAGTTATGCATGTGATTCACTTTATGTTCAGTATTTAAGCATCATTGCCACTGATTCATAAAGTTCTGCAGTAACACTGAGGTCTGCCTTATGATTTAAACTTTAGGCAAACTGGTTTTCTCTCCCTTGGCACCCTTCCCCTCCCCTCTCTCCCAGGGCTTTCTATCAGCACTTGGTGGGTGGTAATTTGCTACATTAGCAAGAAAAACAATATAGATACTGGTATTACCTGGAAGTGGGGTGCTGCTATAACAAATACAAAAAAATGTGGAATTAGCTTTAAAACTTGGTAATGAGGAGAAGCTGAAAGAAGTTTGAGGAGCATTATAGGAAAAGCCTAGCTTTCCTTAAACACGCTATAGTAGAAATAGGAGCACTTAAAGAAGTGTTTAGTGAGGGTTCAGAGGAAGAAGTCTAGCAGAGAACACTTCTATTGTCTTATAGAATACTTAAATCATCATAGAAAGACAATCCACATATCTGGATATTTAGGCCATTGTTGGGGAGAGCTCAGGAGGAAATAGACCATTTTTACTGCAAACTTAAGAGTATCCTTTTTTAAAATGGCAGGAAACTTAGCTATATTGTATCTTACAGTTGTGTGGAAAAGAACTGTTGTAAGTGATGAACCTGTCTAGTTAGCTGAAATATATGGCTTGATTTCTTCTTGTTACTAATAGACAAAAATTGAGGGATGAATTGTAAAGCAAAAAGGATCTAGGGCTGGATGATTTTAGAAATTCTCAGATCATCCAGACTTCACAAGATACTAGTATTAGGAATTCAGTGTCAGGAAAGCATACTGTGGAAAGAAAGCCAAGGCTGTAGTTTCCAACCTTTTGTTAGTGCTACAGGGCACAAAAGATAAGAGCACTTAATCACACAAAAGGCTTTCTGAGTAGATTAGGCACATGAACCGTAATTTCCCTTAATCATTTCAGCAGAAAGTGAGTAGTGATAGAATTATTATCCAGAAAAATCAGTGGAGGAGCCTTTTCGCCTAATAGAACAAATTCCTATATAGGGAGGCCATGAAGATTGTTGAGCATCTAGTATCAGCAGAAATGCAGCCTGCTTGGATCCAAAGGCACAGAAAGAGGGAACGTGGCTATAAAACCAGAGGTGAGAGTGTTACAACAAACCAAGGAATGTTGACAGCCTCTATCAGCTGGAAAGGCAACAAAGAAAGAAGTCCAGTAGTCTCCTGTATTGGGTGATATCACGTGGTATTTGCCTTTCACTGACTGGCTTATTTCACTAAGCATAATTCTCTCCAGTGAACAAAACAAATAAGCAACACAGAACCAGAGGTATGGAAACAAGTAATAGACTTTCAGTGTGCAGAGGGGAGAGGGGAGGGTGAGAAAGAGGCCAAGAAGGGGAACAGTTTAGTCAAGGAACTAGAATGGATTAACACATGAACTTGGACAACATGTGGGATTGACTGGGAGAGGGGATAGGGAAGGTGGGGCAAGGTGAAGCAGTGGGGGGGAAATGGGATAAATGTAATACAACAATAAAATAAAATAAAATAAAAAAAGAGAGGGAGAGAGAAAGAAAGAAAGAAAGAAGTCATCATTGCCAACCCCTTGACTTTAGCCTCATTGGAGGCTGCTTTTGTACTTTTGACCTTCATGTCAGGGTTCCCCTAGGAAAGCATCAAGGCTTAGAGTCTGGAAGACCTGATCAGAAAACCAGGAAAGCTGGGTGCATACATGTCTCCAGGCTATAGCCAAGGGGCCCCAGTGGGAATATGGCCCATAAGAACATTCTATATGACCTTTGGAACTTGCCATGTTCTTTTACCTTGCTTGATAGCTCTATTATATCAGCAGTGGAGGTTTTAATTTTGAATTTAAATAAACACACCCTGACCTAAGGAAGATCTCAGTGTTCCTTCCATTGTTATTCTTGAATAATACCCATTTCCTGTAATTAGTATTGTTTAGCATTGATTTACAAGCCACATGCCTTCAAGTTTACTGCTTTCAATAAAAGATCTAGGAGAACAGAAACTGGGCTTTTTGCCTCTGAGACATTAGCTGGCCTTCTCCTCTACTAGCACAATATGCTTGGGAAATGTTCATTTCATTAGCAGCACCAGGGGATCTCTGCAGGTCAGGGGCCCCCAACACTTCAGACAATATGAACAATAATGTGGGTGCTTAAGTTATTCATTTTGTTATAATTTTGTTATAATAGCAATAGGACACTGTTAGAGATTTTGGTTCTCTTGGGACTTATTATTACATAAACTGGTAAAAAAAGGCCTGTGTTGGCTTTCAACAGTGGATTCTGGGTAGGTTTTCTGGGAAAAATACATTGCTAACAATTATTTTTTAATACTGGCACCAGGTGCTTTTGCCAGGTTATTGTAAAGAAAGTTCAATCGTTTTAAGAATGTGAGCTCTCTGAAGGAAAAGGCTTGCCTTTCTTTTTTTACAAATATATTTTATTGATTATGCTATTACAATTTTTTCCCCTTTGAAGGCTAACCTTTCTTATCTTACTGCTATTTGGTTTCCCCAACACCAAGCAGAAGCAGTATCTGGCCATGGTAGGCACTGGATAGTTATTGCCTGACATATATGACTTAATTAACCAATTAAGTAATAGTTAACTGCATCTTAAAATTTTATTTCACTAAGGTCCTCTGACTCTGGCTTGACCCTATTTTTTTAGCCTAAACTCACTGCCCCACCACCACATACACACATACACATTCTATTCCCATTATTGCTTCCTTACCCTGAACTTCCCCATTTCTGCATCTTATGTACTTGGACTATTCTGTCCTAACACTACTATCTACACTTGTCAGAAATCCTACCTCACCTTTGGGTATTTCCTTTAAATTGCCTTTCTTAATCCCTTCAATAGATATCTTTTTTTCCTTTGAACTTCCAGAGCAGTTTTGGTGTCTACAATAATTTGTATGTCATTATTTCCTACTAACTGATAAACCCCCTAAGAAGAGGACCCACATCTGTAATAGTGTCAACAATTTAAAAATAAATAAAAGAACAGCCGATAGATTTATTTTTTAAGTTTAATCCTGGCATGCTCACTTATTTTAAGAGTCTGATTTCTACCAATTTCTCAGATTCTAAATTACCCTATTAGTATTTACCCACATAAGAGGAATTGCCTTTACTATCCCACCTGTGTATAGGTGGGGTTGGGGCTGGTGTAGGATCTATTGCAGAAAAAGTGAATTTGGGGATAATTGAGAATTTAATTTTTTTAAGCTTGGATCAACATTTGGTGAAGTGAAAAACTTCCATTTCATGCTACTCTCTTATAGAAATGAATTTCAAACACTCTAGAATTCTGGATCTAGGCATGTGGTCCTAGATATTGAGCCATCAAACTGCATTTCATGGAATTAGTTCTAGAACTAATAAGATATAAAGTATCTTATCCAAAATCATAACATGAGATATTACACTGGAGAATCTTTATATAAAGAAAGAAAACCTCTGTACCCTCTACTATGCCAAATTGGATTTAAATTTAGAAAAAAAAAAAATAGTCCTAAGTGAAAATTTTAGTGTTATTGTTTGGCACTCAAGACACTGAATAATTTAGGTATATGATTTTTGGCAAACTCCAAGGTTATTTGAAATTTTAAAAATCATATTCAGCTGATAATCAAGTCTATTTTGTTCAGATGGTCACTCACAGAATAAGAAAACTGAATGTCACACAAACTTAGCAATATGCAGTTTGTTCTTTCTTCCTCCAAATATGTTAGCACAGCAATTTGTAAGGATAGTCTATAAATATTGCCTTCTCAATGGAGCATTTTATTAAAAAGCATGACTTAATATCTAGAAGGATTTTTAAATAATTAAATTTTATTTACCCATTTTATAAGTGAAAGATGCAGTATTTTACTGTTAGCTTGCCTCAAAACGTATTTATCAGACCCTATAAATAATAGCAAATACAGTTTCAAAATAATGAAACAATTATCCCAATATCTATTAAAGTAATTTTTATTATGTCAGGTCTTACCAAATAATTTGGAATCCAGATGAATTTAGTTAGGCATTGTGTCAACATTTTGTAACCTCAAAAAAAGAAAAAAAATAGAAATCCCATGTAGAAAGAGAAAAAGAAATTTAATATATTAATTTGATTTCAACCACACAAAATAGCATAGGAAATTTATAGGCCCTCAGAGTAGGAAACTGCAAGTGGAATGTCAAGTCTGACAGCACTGAGTGATGATTCTTTCTATTTCTCTAGTAGAAGGAAGCTCCAAAACAATAAATCACATACACACATTGTTCAGCATTCTGACAAATTTAAACTGTCAAATTATTGCGAACAGCTGAGAATTTTATCTTTAGAATATGCCTAGATGTAGGGTTTTGTAAACAGCATTTCTGCAGGTAGTTTATACGAGTCAGCCTGTTTATGTCTAATTAGGTCCCTTAAAAGCTCTTTGACCTTAGTAAAATCCCTTTATCTGAGTCCACTTTTCTCATCTGCATAACACCTATTTTCTTAGAGGTATGTAGTTGCACAACTTAAAGTATATTCAAACGGTTTAGAGCCTTCCTGGATTCTAGGATTAATAATCAGAAACCATGTATAGATTCTGTGTTCTTTAAATAATTGTACTGTTTTAGGTACAGTTAACTTTCCTTTTAAATAAATCATAGTAGGAAAAAACTCCAAAGCATTTGTAGTCACTTTGCTGTGTTTTGGCCCAGCAGTAAGACAAATGGAAAACACAGAATAATGAGATTCTGAGATATAACCAGGTATATCATATAGAGAAATGATAGAGCAAGCTTGGTGACTAATAAGCACCTACTTTTCTATTGCATTAACACCATATTCCTTCAATAACTTTTAACATTTCTTTGTGACATGAATGCAATAAAAATAGCAGTAAGTGGAAAGGACCATATGAGATTATACATGTTTTATTTGTAACAACACTGTAAGGATTAGTATGTCTTATTATTTCTATTTGACCGATGAGAAAATGAGGTTTGGGAGAAGCCCAATGCGTTGCTCATATCACTCAGCTAGTAAGTGGGGAGTCTGTCTTGTTCCATGCCCAAGCTTTTACCACCGTGTTATGACAGTACCTAAGAAATGCATTTGCATAAAACAAAGTAAAATATTGTGTACTTTGGATGATGGATGAGACAGTTTATTAAAGAGACAGACTTATTCTCCATCTCCTCAGCACTTGATGTAATAAATCTTTCCATTTTGTAATCAAGTTTCCATTGTCTCATGTTTTAAAATATTACTTTTTTCTCAGATTGAAATTTAAGAAAAGATGGCCACCTTGAGTGATCTGTCTGCTGAAAAATATAAAAATGCACTTACAAAAATCAAATTTTTTTTTTCAAGTTTTTAAGGAGTTCATGATTCTGAGAAATTATACTTTTCTCTGATGCTATTCAATGATCACACATGAGAATATAACTCTCTGTAGTTATTGGTGTAATTAAGTATGCAAAATGGAATATTCCTTTATTTGCCCACTCAATTTAGAAAACTACTAATGTTCAAACACGTGTGTGTGCCTAAAATGGGCATGTGGCTTGTGTGTGCATGCGCGCGCGCACACACACACACACACACACACTCAAACTTTGGCAGTGCCCCCGACAGTCCCACGGATCTGTCTCTTGCTCCATCACTATCACTATTTGGACAGATTGAACAGACCCAGGAACGATTCTTTTTCCAGCCACCTACCCTCCAACCTCTTCTCTAGTCCTAGCTTCAGAACCTTCACTATTTCCTAACAAGAATGAGCGCTCAAGTTCGTTAGCCTTATTCCACTGAGCTGGACGCCACCGCCTGGTCTCCCGGCATCTGCGGGCTCCCTACACCCACCTGTCTCTGGGCTTCACGTCCACTGCGACCTCGGCTCTGCGGGGCGGACCCCGTCTCGGAGCGTCTCTTAAAGATGCAGGACCGCGTGGTGGTGGCCGCGCCCTCTCCTACAAGGTGCCGAAGCCTTAGCAAGATGAGTGGGTGACCCTCAGGACGCGGTGGGTGCCGCCGAGGTCCTGCAGAAGAACCAGCACCAGGCCCTTTTTGGAGCCGAGGGATGGTCCTCCCGGCGCAGACCCTCACCCCCTTGACTTCCTGGAGAACCACTTCCGGGGCAAGGGGTGAGCTCACTCAGAAGATGGGCAACACCTGCCCCACCTGCAGGCTGGCCAGCCCCGGGCCGGGCTGCATAAGAAAGTCTCCAGCCAAACTGGGAGCGTCTGGAGCCCTGAGGCCTTTGAGGGGCCCTTCTGCATTTCCCTGGTGTCCGCAGTCAGCCTGAGCCTCTTCCGCCGACCACTAGACACCCCTTGAACCGGCCCGAGCCCTTTCCCATGCATGGGACCAAATGGAAACAATAAAGCTTTTTGCAGGAAAAAGCGAAACACTTTTTAACACATAATTAGAACTTATTTTTTAAGTAGAAGAGGAAAGTATACTAGGGTACTGATGAATCCGTAATATTTGTGCTTCAATATTTGCTATTATAGTCCAACTAACTAAAAATTGGTATGATTAAACAAATATATACAAATAAAAAGTCAAGCATGTAGCCTAGGAAAGATTATTTTATTGGTGTTTTTCTTAGCTTTTTCACTGTTTTTTTTTTTTTTTTTTAATAGTGAATTTCCTTTTATGGTATGACACTAGCCCTGAGATTGAGAGGAACATTCTTAGTTTGTTATATTAAATATGCTGTTATACAAATACTCAGCTTTTAAATATACATTCTACATTAGAGGTTTTCTATTATTTTGTGTTAACAAATATCCAAAACTGCTCTATTTGCATACTTATATGGCACCCATCAATATTATTATTTTCATGTTTGTATGTGAATATGTGTGTGTATTCCACGTGGATAACAGGCATTTGCTGATGAAACGCACACACACACACATACACATTTACTCTTATTTCAAACTGAAGTACTATGGTAAAATGGACACTGGACCTACATGATTACTATTCGGTTGCTCATTCTTTACTTACTAATGACTTAGATAACCAAACTGATGTTTGAGTAACCAGTGGATCCTTAATTTGGCATAAAACGAACATCATCTGTTTACCTTTTTCAAAAGATTTTATTCATTATTTTCAGAGAAAAGTTCAGGGATGAAGGAAGAAAAGAAAAGAAGCTTCAACGTATGGTTGCCTTTCACCTGACTCCAGCTACAGACCTGGTTGGAACCTGGCTTGCAACCTGGTTGTGTGCCCTGGCTGGGAATTGATCCAGCAACCTTTGGGTTCACAAGCCAGTGCCAATCCACTGAGCCACCAGTCAGGGCTCAGTTTACTTTTTGATTTAAGAACCTAGAGCATATGTGTATATTAGTGACAATTTTTAAAATAATAAAAATAATTTAAGATTCTGTCCATAAATTCTCAAGACTTCTTACCCCCTTTATAGGCAAGAATGGTTGTTCAGTAGCAAATAAGTTTATAGTGTGAAAGAAGTTTTACTTTGCTTTGCCTTCCTGACAACATAGTCTACCTATAATAGACAGCTTTCCATATCTTGCCATCTGCCAGATAGTTTCCCTACATGAATAATGAAATATATTTGCTATAGCAGAGTTTCTTATAAGTAACATATTGTTATGGGAATTTTTCTTGCAGAAAATATACTTAAAAAAATCCTGGGTAGATAAGAAATTGAATTTTTGGATATAACAGTGTGATTTTAATTTTATCCAGGCTATTCAACATGTGTAATAATACAATAATAATGTGCAGTAAATCTACACTTTTCCAGGTTCAAATTACAGGAGGAGTGGAGACGTAGGTGTGATGCCCAGACGCTCCTTCAAGGAAGCGCTTGCTGCCCCAGAAACTGAGGGCTGGCCACTCCTGCCACTGCCCCAGCTGCAGAGTGCTGTCTTGCCCCAGTTCATACCCTTCTAAGAGCAGGCCAAACCAGTAACTCCTGGAATCAGAAGCATAAAGGCTTAGTCATTTCGGCCCAATGCAAAACATTTCTGATGGATCATTTTAGCTCCACAGTTCCCTGTGGGGTTGGCTGAAGCCAATGGGCCTACACTGTAACACAGGTCTCCTTTGGCTCTAATGATGATCCCACACTTTCAACTCTGCCAGAAATTTTGCTTCCCTGGAAAACAGTCCAACCTGCCACACAGAGATCAGAGAGCTCAGGGAGCTCAGGGGAGACTAGAATTTGATTGTGGTATACACACATGCACATTTTTAAAATTATGTATCCCACTTTTATCCCTCTGCATTACATATATGTATGTGTATGTACATATGTCTATATATATTCATATACATACGTATATTTAAGAAAGCCTTTAAAATGTATGTTATATGCAAAAATTTATTAGATTAACAAGTATTTGGGACAAGTCTGTGTCCCAATTGTGGGAGAATTTTTAGAGTAATCCCAATACCTATATAAATAATCCTATGCCAACATATATTTAAATATGTCTTTTTATTTGGCACTAAGTTTTGCTTACTTCAGGTTTCCCTTATTATAACTCATGTTGCAATATATTTCCCCTATTTAAGTTTTGTGCATGAATGTTCCTCTTTAACCACTCCTATACAACTTTAATTATCACGAAATTAAATTGTTTTATTCTTTGACAAGTAAAACAATTAAATCTCTATTCGTACATTAAAGAGCTAAATTTAAAAATATAATCTGGTCCAATGAAATGTTAATAAAAAACAAAATCCAGATCATAAATAAAATTCAGTTTATTATAATAAATTTTGTGAATTATAATGGGTATTAAATTAATCATGAGCTTCTTATCCAGGCTTTTACTTTGAGAAAAGAATAGAATTTTATAACTTAATCTCTCTTTCCTCCCGTTATTTGTACTTCTCTTATTTTAAAAGAAATTAATGTACCTTGGAAACTATAAAATTGTTAAGACAGACATACATGGAGAGCAGGATGACATCTAGTGGGGGAGGGGCAGTTAGTGGGTGGAGGAAACAAACAAAAAGGAAAAGGGGCTCAGGGACATGGATGACAGTGTGATGATCGCTGAGGGGAGGGACTATAAGGGGACAAAAGGATAATGAAAAAAATACAAAAGAGATTGAAGTAAAAATAAATTGTTAAGGCAACTTTTCTTTTTTCAAACTGTTGAGTTAATTCTGTCTTATTCAAATTTTTTACAACCTATAATTGGCTTCACTAGCTTTTGCTATCCTCTGTAAGCCTCAGTGTATAACGAAGTTTAATGCTGCTAATCTAATTTTCTGGGTGATCTATAATGCCTGCGATTGCTGGTTATCTAATACCTGTTATACAGAGCTGCATATTTTGAATCTTTTAACTAGATGATATCAAATTGGTAGCAGTTATATAATACTTCATTTTTATATTCACCTAATGTGTTGCTGATGGAAAAGTCTATTCAAAGCAAAGGCTGTAAAAATATGTGAATCAGGAAGGGAAAACTACTTCCACCAGATTCAGAAAATGTAAGTCTGCAAAGGAATCTCTCACTCAGACACCTGCTGCCGTAACCAAAGGGGAATTCCTTCATTCAATTCTCCTCCCAAGCAAAAGTATATAATTAAAACCAACAGCAAATAACATCGTAAACACAAAATGCTAAAGCTGTCAATGTAAGAAAAGTTTAAACCCATAGAGAATTTTTATGAGTTGATTTGAGCCAAACTGACAATAATTGCTGAGAAGCAAATTCTCAATGGCTTGAGAAAATGTTCCAGAGAATAGCAGTTTTGCACCTTATTTTATACATTAGAATTAAAGTAGAAGACTTAAGGGGGGATTACATGAAATTCACTGGTGACAAATGAGAGAGGGAGGAGAAGGCAAAGTAGGGAAATCTCTGGGATAGGTTAAATAGTTAAAAAAACAGATACATTTCTTTTACATTTGTGAGTAGAGGATGGTTAGCAATTAACTATAACCATGATAATAATAACAATGAGGGGTTTTGTGGTCTCTGCTCTGTGCAGTGAGGGGTAGAGGGGAGAGGAAGGAAATTCCTCTGACATTCCAAATGTCCTTTATATCCTAGATGTGAAGACAATAGACAGGCTCAGTTAAGGTCAAGGTTGACCTTAGTCAAGGAAGATACCAGCTTAGGACATGACGACCCACCAAGACACACTTTTTGTTAGAAAGTTCTCATTTCAGACCACCTTATGTGGTTACATTAGGTCTCTGAGTTTGTAAAGTCACCGTGCAGGCCTCCCCTGAGCTTGTCAGGTTTAGTAAGTGGCCTCATTTTTGTGCACAAAGGCAAACCACTGAAAACAGAAGCATAACAGGAATACTTATTAGCATGATTACCTACCAACACTTTGAGATTCTAACTAATCCAATAGGAAAATTAATTACGATCACTATAAAAGTATTAACATGAAGAAACTATTGCATTATAGGTAAAATAGCAAATAATTATGGCCATATAATTATGATTATTATGTTTATATTATGGTTATTGACCCAAAGGAATAAAATTAGGCACAGGGCTATCTGGCTTTTAGGGAGATTTTCACTCCCTTACCAGAGGACTGGAAGCTTTTTAAGAAGACCCTTTCAAGAAGGGAGGGAGACTTCCTCCTTCTCCTTTGTAAGTGGAGGAAAGTCTTTTATATACGTTACCTCTCAACTATGCTATTGAAACACATAGAAAAAATTCTATCAGCTCTCTTCCTGTTGCCTGAAGAGAGGGAAAGAAGAGTCAATGTTTTTATTTTTTTACTGTGAGGTAATAGGAAATCCGTCTCTAACCCAGAATATCTGGCATGGGCATTTAGGATAAAATTAATAAAAATAAATATTTAAAAAATCGACATTGATCAGTTTTTGACAAATATCTATTAAACATCTATTATATTCTAGGCACACTATTAAGCAAAGCAAGAGTAGAGCTAAAAGGAACATATTTCCTAACACCTGGAGTCTATAAGGTAGTCAAAGACATTCACTCAGCAAAATCTCGCAGATAAATGCACTACATGTATATTGTTATAAATGGTTAAAAAAATAAAATTATAAATTAGAGTCATATGAACGCAAATCCAATTTAGACTGGTATCAGACAAGGCTTTGCTTAGAAATTACTTCACAGCACTTAATATAGATTGATAAATATAAAGTTAAATGTACATGAATTCATTTCTCTCCTTCTAGTTTGGCAACTACTTTATCCCAGTGCCTAGGACAAGGCCTTGTCAACAGCAGAGTCAGAAAATATTTGTTGAATCATGAATACATGGCTGAATGGGAGGAAAAAAAAAAAAGTCATTTCATCATTTAACCAGAGCCCTGAAGTGTAGCAGTTTCAGAACAAGAATGGAAGGAAAAATTCAAATAGAGAATAAAGTATGTTGAAAAACTTCAAGAAAGGAGTTAATGAGGGCAATAATTGGCCATGTCAAGGGTTTTATATTTATCTTAAGAGTAACAGTAACAATTTACACATTTTAATAGAGAATGCAATTTATATTTTATATTTCTATTAGGATGCAATTTAGATTTTTTAAATTTACATTTTTAATTTATATTTTAAAAATTGTATGCAATTTACATATTTTTAAAACCTTTTTTATTTATGCTTTTTAAAAATTTGTACTGGCTATTAAGTGGAAATTGATTTTTAAGGGCAAGAGGAAGCAAATAACTCACTTAAGAAATGCTCCCTTAGGTCATGGATGACAGATGAGTAAGGTGACAATGAATAAGGAAATAAGTGAGCAGACAGAATCACTGGTCTCCATGGGAATTGAGGGAGAGGCTGGCATCACCAACAGTAGGCCTGTGAGCCAGATGGGATGTGAGGTAGAGTTCTGTGACTTATGAAAGGACCACTCAAGGATACATTATTCATCATCAAAATTAAACTCATTGGAAAGAAGTGAAGTGTATATAGCAATGGAGAGCAAGTTAATCAGTAAAATAGTCTGGGACTAATACTTATTATAGAATGTAATACATGGCTTATTTTGTAGGTGTCTTTAAATGCTGTAATTAAATTTCAAGACAACAACCATTTGCAAAATAGCTGCTGAAGTGTTTTAAAAGTAGTTAAGCATAAGGTCGTTGGTGAAACACTGAATTATGCTGCAAATGCATAGTTAAATGTATATTCTGAAATTTTTTCAAAGATTTTATTTATTATTTTTAGAAAGAAGGGCAGGGAGGGAGGCAGAGAGGGAGAGAGATATCAATGTATGGTTGCCTTTCACCTGCCTCCAGCTATAGACCTGGTTGGAGTCCTGGCTTGCAACCTAATTATGTGCCTGGCTGGGGAATCAAACCAGCGACCTTTGGGTTTGCAGGTCAGCTCCTTATTCACTGTGCCACCAGCCAGGGTGTATATTCTGAAATTTTAATTACTAAAAAGAAAAACCTAAAAATATAAATAAATAAATAAATAAACCTATAATAGCCAACCAAGATATAAAGTAAAAACAAAGAGAACAATAAAAAAGAGAGCTAAGATTTAAATGGCTTAGAACTTTTGAAGGATAAATGAGAAGATACTTTTGTATAAACAGAAAAAGGATATACAAGAAAATGAGACAAAAACACAAAATTTAAAAGCACAATATATTACTTTGTCAAGGGCAATAAATGTGAATTTGAATTGTTAACAGTTTCTTTAAAAAGTGCAATCAATTCATTGAAAAAGGCACATTAAGACATTTTGTTTTAACATGTGTAAATCTCATTTCTGAACATTGGTTTTTAATGGAATGTGAGTCAAGAACAGTGTAATTTGGAATTTGTGATTTAGGAAGGCATTTCTATCACAATTCAAAGAAAAATGTGTAGCTTCAGGGTGAAAGAAATGAGGTGTTGTTTACTTTCTTAGCCTTCCAAAGGGAAAGCAAAGAATTCTAAAAAGAGAAAGAGTCTTTACAACATCTGAAAAAGAAATTCGGCTCTGACTCTCAACCCTAGACATAATAGAGCAAAATATAACCCTGGTAGATATGTTTACTTTTATTGCAAACATCACTTACACAGGTACAACAGAAACACAAGGGACATACCTGTCATGAAAGAAAGTACTATCAATAACTCTATTATTACACTTATTAGAAAAATACAGGTCCACAGTATCTTCATCATGACATTATCCTTTCACTCATTGCATCACCAAATTGAGTCCCAAATTTGTTTCAACCTGATCCCATAGTTCAGCCTAATTATTTTAAATGATAACAATCAGGAAGCTTTTAATCATATTGTACTATATAAATTTACAATTTTCATACAATCCTAAGAGTCAAATTGGTGTGTAAAAGATGGCCATTTCACAGATAACAAAACTATGATATTGTTACCAGAGAAACCCTGGTTCTTCTCACTGACACAGTAAAGAATTACAGATCAGGGAGCTTATTGGTGTGCCTGCAAAGTTTATTAGTGAATGGGAGAGCAA
Source organism: Noctilio leporinus (assembly GCA_004026585.1). Classification (NCBI taxonomy): domain Eukaryota; kingdom Metazoa; phylum Chordata; class Mammalia; order Chiroptera; family Noctilionidae; genus Noctilio; species Noctilio leporinus. The sequence goes on from PVIW01003322.1 coordinate 36,667, forward strand.
AAGTAAGAGTGGCTAGAGAAAGGGTGGCCAAAGGCCAGATGACTAGCACCCGTGTGGCCAGAGCCCAGTTGGCCAGGCGGCTAAGAGAAGGGAGAGCGGCCTTAGGACCCCTGTGCAGAAGCCAGGAGGCCAGGGGTTGCCAGTGTGGCAAAAGGGCCAAGAGAAGAAAGTCAAGAGAAAAGAGCGAGTCCTTTGTTCTAAGGACTTATATGGTTGGTGGGATGGAGGTGAGGGAGTTACATTTGGAATGACTGGTAAAGATGGTCCGAGCTTTCCCGGGGAAATGTGACTAGCCAAATGTAGGTGTGGGTGGGAGTCTGTTACCCTGAATCCTTATCTTGCTAGAGACTATTTATTCATTTTGCATATGGGGCCAGGCAGTTAACCAAAGTTGTTTTAGGGGCTTTTCCTTGGGCACTATAGCCCCCTCCCCTTTCCAGGCCTTGGGATGGAAGCAAGGTCTTAAGGTTTCCCTTTCCCAACTAGTGAAGATGACACACTCAGACTGTCAAAAGCTTCCCACCTCCTGCACTGTCATCATTTTGCTTGTGTTGTTCAGAATTCCTGGCAGCCTTATTGGACCAGGCTCAGGATTACTGGGTCAGCAGGTGAGGCAAGTCTCCCTTTACTTTTAGCCTTCTGTATTAAGTCTTTGTTAGATTACAATGGTGAGGGCCCTGTCTTTGTTTCCCTTCTGCTACTCATTCAACTGTAACAATATGGAGAAATGAAATGACTTTCTTATGTTTACAAGTCTCCAAAGACAAAAAATATTGGGCAAGTTTCAGGTTCCCCACCTTCAAGTTCATTCTCTCCATAAAAACAAGGTACATTGTAGACAGTATCATTTAATAAATGTTAACTGTAAAGTTGGTTTGGTTAAAATGATTTATAAAAGACTTAAAACATAATTACACAATTTTAGTTTTAAGTTAATGAAACCATACTATGCATAGTAGATTAGGAGGTGTGCATTAATGAAATATTTTAATAATAAACATGAATAAAAATTGAGAGAGCAAAGTCAGCATATAGAGATAATTTTTCTTGAAAGTGGGGTTAGTTCTAAGGTACTAAATCTTACAACTGGGTAGGGTTCTGCTAACAAAAAAATAAATTTTTTTTTTCCTCTGGTCTCTCTGTTTTGTGTAGTTTGTTTTTTAACCCCCCTCGAAGCATGGACCAGTGTGTAAAGAAAGGACTGGTGGAATCAGCAATCCTTGGACCACGCAGGTAGGCATCTGTTGACATGCCTCTCCTTTGCCTACCTAGCCTCCAAGGGTTTATAAGAGGGGGATGAACTCACTCAATTCCCAGCCTTACACTTACCTCTGTGAGTCAAACTAATAAGGAGATGTGAAAATAAGGACTAACTTTTCACAAACTCTCCACAGTAGTGTTTTACAAACCTGACTGTGGCCAGAATCTCCCTATGAGCTACTGATTGTACAGACTGTAGATCTTACCCCTTAATAGTTTGATTCTCCACTACTGGGGTGAACTTTGAGCTTCTGTATTTGTTTAAACTTTCCAAGTGATTTGACTCTTGGGATGGGTACACCTCTAGCACTTATTAAATATCAGCAAATGAGGCTGGGGACTCTCTTACCCTCTCTTCCAACTTCTGGATTCTCAGCCCACCTAGTAAGAAACACTCCAGTCCCAAAGGACAGATGGTAGCTTGTTTTATTGAACAAAGCTTAAGGTATTCACTGGCCACATTTTCATCCTGGATGAGGTTACTGTCCTTCTGGAAGACACCCCACAATGGTATTGCCTACTGAAAGGAACAGAATAAGTTTTGCATTTTTCTACTTCTTTGGCCTTAAATGAGTGGTTATTTATGACCAGATCTAACTTCTTCTTTTCTAAATTTTATTTATTGTTGTTGTATTACAATTGTTTCATTTTCCCCCATTAGTCCCCACCCCCACCCCACCAACCCCATCCCTTCTCCCTCAGTAAATCCCCACCCCATTGTCCATGTCCATGAGTCTTCAGTTGAAGAGGAGCTAATGTGAAAGACTCAGTGACCTAACTTCTGATCCCTATATCCTTTTCTCTGTCTCAGAATGCCCAATAAAAGAAAAGAGCCTCTACTAAATATGATGATGATTTTGAGTTTTTCTATACACCTCCTTTAACCTTTGGAATACATTCTCTTCCTGAGAACAGGGTTCCCACAATTTAAACTTGATTAGGGAGGAGGTAATGGTCTGCTTAAGCCTGAAGGTTAAGCCATACAGTCAGTTTTAAAAGAGCCCTAACCTGGGAGTTGCAGGGTTCATGAACAATAATCAAAGAAAGCCTTACCTCTATTCTGCTGTTCCCACTAAAATCAAAAAAAGAATTTCAATTTTCCACAAGTGGTAAGATATGAACCATTGTGGATAACTGATCTTTTCAAAACTTATGCTCACCTGTAGTTCTGATGCATGTTCAATTTATTTTATGGGGTTTCAGTTTATTTCACTGAAGAGGCATTGATAATGTTCCTCTAAAGTGGTTTCAAGTGCACTAAGGTGCAAACCCATGGAGGCAGAGACTGTTGTCAGGTTTGTCTGTGGCTGTGTGATCGGTGCACACAAGACTGTGCCTGGCACATCACGGATGAAAAGTAACCATTAGTGGCATGGCTGAACTATGACATCTAAATAAGATGTTTACAGAATCTTGGCAGTCATTCTCATGGCTGCCCAATACTTGATATTATCAACTACTTTTATCCTCAGCCATTTAAAATAATTTTTGGATATCCTTTAAAACTATTAGAACTAGTAAGAAAGTTGGCTTATTTTTCCATATAGCCACCAAAACGAGATAACATCCACCCTCCCTATCCAGCATTGGTTCTATATTTGCAAACTAGGTTACTTTCAATAATATGAATTGTATATACACAACTTTATAATTCACTGTGTATATTCATAGTAGTTATTTTTTCTGACATTTCCTCATTCCTATCATAGCAAAAGTGTAAGACCTATAAGGCCAAACAGTTAGTAAATAAAGTCACGTAAACATTTGCAGCAGAATTCTGCTAGTTCCATTAACAGTCCATGTCTAAAATGGCCTCAGATAACCTCTCCAAGGTTCTTTCCCATCTGTATGCCTGGGAGTATCTTCAACCTCTTCAATTTGTCTCTGGAATTTTGTCTGGGCCCTATTGCCTATGTCACACAGTGCCTTCTACTGTGAAAAGGTGTCATTTTCCTACCGCACATGTAGTCAAATATTCACCTCTATTTCCAGTATGTTCTTATGGCTCCTTCCCACTTTTCTCAGTCCAGAGCTCCCCACTTGTTGGAAGATTTGACTGGAGAAGCAAGTCTCACTTCTCAAAATTATGCATACTTAAACCATCATCTGTGGTTAGCTCCCGAAGTCCCACATTTCTAAGTTCACTGTCATTCATTCCCTCCTACATGTTTACTGTAAGGCTGGCAAGATTGGGACACATCAAGAGTCACAGCTGCTGTCAATTCTGTACTGTACTGCAGTTTCCATGAAACATTGGGACAAATCTTCTCCCAGGAAATTCCTTTTGTCTCTCATCAAAATAAATGTTTTGTTGCCAACTTCTGTATCTCTAGATAAGACTGAAGATCATGAAGAACCATGAAATGCTTGCCATGAGTTTCCATATCCTCATGGGAGGGGAAAAAGAAAAGGTTGGGAATATATCTGGTGAAGGTCAAATTTTGTAATGAAATCTCATTTCTGACTTATTTGGGACCCCTGCCACCTTATCACCTTTAGTGCCTACTGTATAATTTATATGTTAATATTATATATACTTATCTCTATGTATCTATAAATCTATTTTTATCTATATAATCTATCACCTAATATATTATTTATCTATCTACGGAGTAGGGCAAAAGTAGGTTTACTGTTGGGAATATATGAAACAGAGCATATTCTTCTATCATTACTTATTGTATTATTTTTCATATGAACAACTGTAAACCTTTTTTACCCCATCTCGTATATCTCTATCCTTCTTATGATGATTGGCCTGTATCAGCTCAGTGTCACTATTGACACAGAGTAATTTGAGCTAAATTGAAGATTTATGTTTAATGATTGATTCTGTAAAAGTTCTTGCCCAGACTCTCCCTTCAAAATAATTATTTTTGTCAAATGAGCTTCCCAACATACTTAATCCAAACAACAAGAAAGAAAAAAGTGAAATTTAATTCCCTTAGAGTCTAAAATACATTTTTTTAATTTAACGTAAAGGTTTTAAAAATACATCTTAAGCTTTCTTATTTGATTGCTTATCATCTTTGTATTAGGAATTATTATTACTGAAGGGTTGTTGATATAAAAATCATCATGGCACTGACAATATAATGGTTAATTTTATATATTCACATTTCTTAGTATACGTTAATGAAGTAAGATTTCCATACAGTTTTTGTTAACTTTACCCTTGAGTATGCTTCAATAAGTCTGATTTATAGGGCAATTATGCAAATCTCTTTTTATTATCATTTTGGATTAATAGTACTCTAGGAAATAATCTAAGCCCTGGCCAGGAAGGTCAGCTGGTTAGAGCATCATTTAATATGCCAAGGTTGCAGGTTCCATCTCCAGTCAGGACATATACAAGAAGCAACCAATGAATGCATAAATAAATGGAACAATAACTCTCTCTCCCACCCTTCCCCTCAACCTCTCAAAATTACTTAAAAAAAAAAAAAGGAAGAGCATTCTAGGAAATAACAATTTCTCTTGGGCTCCAAATGACTCTATCCTTATTAAACATGCCCTTTTCACAAGAAAAAAATCTAGTGATTATCAAAACTTTGAAATCTATTCTAATCAGAGTCCTTGATATGATTCCTTTGGAATGTGATTTTTAGAAGCCTGCAGAATTCTCCTATGTTATTACTCTTGAATCATTGCAAAGAGGTTGGAAATATTTGCATGTATCTGGACTCCTGGAAGTTTCTGGAATAAATGGTTTGGTTGGCCTGTGAACAAATCTTGGGGGAGACCATGTTACTCAGCATCTGAAGCCTCCTTTTTGTTTTCCTATCTTTTAAAATAATTTTGAAAATGTATGTAGCTGCTCATAATTTTATGATGAGTCAAAATGTTTGGTTAAAATTTTAAATAGCTGTAAAGGATATATAATTTGAAGCAGAATATTATATCAATCTTTAGAAAAATATTTTATGGCATATAAATATCAGTTTTTGAGGTCTATTACTTTTGATTTAATATATATAAACAAAATGTTTTAACAATAAAATATTTTACACTGTTCTTTTTTCTTCTTTAACACATACTTCCTTTGCAATCTAGTATATTTTGAGCTTGAAAGTCATCTTATCCAGAGCACAGGTGGCAGCACAAGTGTAGGGGAGGATGCTGCCTGTGGCACTGAGCCCTTAACCTGTCACACGTGACACTTGGTGAGGAACATTCGCTGACCAGAAGTGCAGTGTTTCTTATGAACAAGAAAGGAGACACATGAGAGGAAAACCTTTTTTTTCTAAAAACATACAGGGTGGGCACATGTAGGTGTACTTAGGTGCCATTGTGACATGCTTTGAGTTAATAAAACTATTGTAATAATCGTAACCTGCATGTCCTTTTCCATATGAATAACTGTAAACCTACTTCTGCTGACTGCTATATATAAATATTCATAAATGAATACATTGTTGCTAATATTACTTTGATCGATTTTAACTACATCCTTTAACAATTTGAAAAGTAAAATATTTTATTTTACCTTTACTTCCATTTAAAGATTTGTTCACTTTCAAGAAGAAAAAATTGTTTCTACTAATAAAAGAAGACATTCTGCATTTTATATTCAGATGATATACATCACATAGACATTCTTATTTAAAAATAATGCTAATAAACATTGTCGGAGGTGTTAAGTTTGGAGTTACTTCTTAATTCCTTGAACAGTAAGGCAAAGACATAAGCCACAAGTGTCATTTTGGCTCTAGCATCTCTCTTTATCAAAAAAGTTTCATCTATAAAAGAAATCTAAAATATAAAAGTGATTAAAGAAAGATCATGCTTTACATTGACAATCTGTTGCTCAGATATACAGTATTATGGTTGAAATGCTAGCAGGGCCTGAAATCATGTATTTAAGTCCAAGTAAAATGGATGATCTTTACACATGTTGACCAACCCCATTTAATGAGAGGATGTAATTTGGCAAGATGGGGTGTATGTAATTGCCCTTCTGAGTACAATTTATCTCACTAACAATGCAGTTAAATCTATACCATTCCCTTAGCAATAAGTAATCAGTGCTGAGTATTCCAGAATTCCCAATCTCTTATACATAATTCAAGAAAACAAACGGGTTCCTTTGGATTTTCTTTAGTGTAAAATCTACATCTAGATTTACTATTTTATAAACTCAATGTTCCTACTTCACTGATCTCTAAGACATATATTTATTTACCTGAAATGCATGGCCTAGCTGCTTTATCCTATACCTCCCTGCTTTATGATTTTATAGTACACCTTTTACAGAACTAGCAATATCCAACATAGATGAACAATCCAGATTTTATACCAATCAACATATTTATCTAGGCATTTATTACACATAAATAAAGCAAGGAGCATTAATTTTTCTCCTGCAACCATGCAATTAAGTGTATTAATTTATTTACTGTCAGAATAGCATAGTAGATATCTAGGAGTAGGTTAAAGTAAATGTTTCAAGTGCTACTTTTTACTCTTTGTGTAATAATCTCAGACAAATTGCATTCCTTCTATCAGAACTTGACTCAAGAGAACCAAGATGGCGGAGGAGTAAGTGGAGCTACACCAATCTCCTCCCAACACCAAACTGGAATTACAACTTAATTGTGGAGAAATCATCTGGAATAACCAACAGAACACCAACTGGAGAGAAGTCTTATTACCACAGAAAGAAAAGAAGAGCCACTTCATCACAACGTGACCGGTAGGAAGTGTGGAGATGGGAGAGGCTAGTGGGGCTCCCATGGGCGGCAGCTGAAGAAACAGAGAAACATCCAGCCGGGATTCCACCTGAGAAGGATGGGATCTATATCCCCAGTTGGGAGTCCCAGCCTACAGCAACACAGCTGAGGGTAAAACAGCACCCAGCTGTGAAAAGCAAAAAGCTGCCATGTTTAGCTGGCTTGACAAAGAGACGGAGTTCCTACAAGGATCACGCACAAAAATACAGTGGTACCCACCTACCCTGGGCTCTAGCAGAGAAAGGGCAGAGTGGACTAGAGAAGCTTGGGGAAAATTGGGTCAGTGGCTTTAGGGGGAGAGTTGAGGGAATAGCTTGTGAGTCCAGTGCTGACCCATCCCCCCCATACAGCTGGCAGACCACTCTTCTCCACAGGGTTGGAGCCTGAGGGGAAGCCACAGCCCCACCCACAGGACTTAATCTGACCCACAGAGCTGTGCCTAAACCTGACCATTGATCACAGACTGATTGGATTAACAACTAAAGGAGACAGACAAAGACAGTGGCTCTCTGGTAGTCTCCAACTGGCTGACTAGGCCCAGACTGGGACACCAACTGATGTCATCAAGCACAGATCCAGGAAGTAAAAAAAGTGCACCTCTACAGCACAGAAGGTCACACCACTAAGACAGTAAGTCAAAGCAGACCAATCCAAGAAGCAGAAACAAACGAGAGCCACCTAAAATGGGGAGACAAAGAAATAAACCCTTGGCAAATGGAAAGGAGGAATCCCCAGGAAGAGTGAAAAATGAAATAGAGGCAAGCACATTCTCAGACATGGAATTCAAAATAATGATGATAGAAAAGCTCAATGCACTCAGTAAGTTCAAAGAAAACTACAAACAACTCCAGGGGAACCACAAAGAACTCTGGGAAAGCTACAAGGAACTTACTGAGAACTACACGAGCATGAAAAAGGACATAGAAACCATCAATAAGAGCCAGGAGGAAATGAAGAATACCATTTCTGAATTGAAGAACACGGTAGAAGGAATCAAAAGCAGGCTAGAGAAAGTAGAGGATCAGATCAGCAACCTGGAGGTCAATGTAGAAAAAAATTCCCAGGCAGTACAACAAAATGAAAAAAAGATTGAAAAAGAATGAAGAGGTTTTAAGAGAGCTGCAAGACAACATGAAATGTAATAACATCATATCATAGGGATACCAGAAGGAGAAGAGGAGGAGCAAGGGATAGAAAACCTCTTTGAAAAAGTTATGACAGAAAACTTTCCTAACTTAAGGAGAGAAAAATGTCATGCAAACTCAGGAAGAACAGAGGGTCCCCAGGAAGATGAACCCAAACAGGCCCACTCCAAGACACATCATCATGAAAATGGCAAATTTCAAAGACAAGGAGAGAATCCTAAAAGCAGCAAGAGAGAAACAGCTAATAACATACAAGGGGGCTCCGATAAGGTTATCAGCTGATTTCTCCTCAGAAACACAACAAGCCAGAAGGGAATGGTAAAAAATATTTCAAGCAATGAAAAGCAAAGGCCTGCAACCAAGAGTACTTTACCCAGCAAGGCTCTCATTCAAAATGGAAGGTGAAATAAGGAGTTTCCCAGACAAAAGAAGTCTAAAAGAATACATCTCCACCAAAGCAGCATTGCAAAAGATGCTAAAGTGCCTGCTAAGAAGATGAAGAAACAGAGACAGTCAGGAACACAGGCACAAAGGTAAATGGATTAAATGCACCAATTGAAAGACATAGGGCAGCTGAATGGATAAGAACCAACTTTAACTTATGAATGCTTTAAAGTAATCTTGTTATAAATAGATTTAACTAAATAAGGTACAAATTTGTATATTACTTATATCTGCATTACTGCAGGTTAAGTTTTCTTAGATTGGAATCACTTCACAATAGGGAAAATCAGGTTACTTGCAATAACTCAGAAAAATTTAATGCAGTTAAGAAAAAAGAAAAAAAGAACATGTGGATATATATTACATAGAAGATATGCTATCTTTCTTATTCACTGTTACAAAGTATGTGCTTATTTGTGGGTATGTAACATATAGATTTTGTTAGCAATTTATGTTTTAAATAGCAACCAACTGGTCATGGGTTGTTATGAAATCAGTCAATCTTTAGGTTAGAAAAGATGCTGAGAATGAAGACCAATTTGGATGGAAGTTGCAAACTACTAAACTATATGATTCATGTACATAGATAATATATATATTCTCATATTAGCATGTAAATTAGATGAGATTCCTTTCAACTAAATCATGGAAATATACATTTCCAGTTATGAAGGCCCTCAAACTGGGGATGGCTGGGAAAAGGAATGAATGCTATAGTAAACTTTATTATTGAAATGTGAACATACCTAATCTCTACCTCAACAGACTCTTAAATAGCCCAGGGGTTAGTTTAGGACCACATAGGAAGTCAACCACAAGTTAACTAAAAGTAGAATACTATTCTACAAAATTATCTAAATCCTAGGGATTTTTATTTTTTCACCTCAACTTAGTAGACATTATAACTTCTACTCTGGGGACTGGCTGAGCACTGCAAGTGCCATTATTTCTGAAGCCTTCAACATTTAGAGGCAAAACAGAGGGTATTGAAAGAAGTACAGCCTAAATAAATAAATAATTAAATCTACTATTTAAGATAGTAGACTCCAAAAAGAATAAGTTGTAGTTCCAGTAGCTTAAAATAAAGTTGGGGGAAAAAAAAAGTTGAGTTGTATTATGGGAATGGGGAGGACCTGACTCAAAAACCAAATTCATTTATTACTATGGGTTTGGCACTGTCTCTAGGACAACTTTCATAAAAGTGAGTTCTGCAATATACCATTTCTGTGATATATTTCACAAAAATAGCATTCCAGAGTAAAATAAGTATTAAAGAAGGAAAAATTTGCTTAATTTTGCTACAGTATATCTAAATACTATCATTTAACATGTAATAATTATGTAAACTATTGGCATATTTTAAAATTTTTATATTAACTCTTCAAAATCCAGTATGTACTTTAAATATGTGTACAAATATGTATGGGTGTACATGTATTTTTGCATGTGTTTGGTAATATTGCAATTCATATTACTTAAAAGAGTAGTTCTTTAAACAAATGAATTAACATAGGTATTTTGGAATAATGAGAAGAAAACTTTGTATTAATATGATTTGAGAAGCTGACAGAAGGCAGTAATTAAATGGTGAATTATCTGGATGTGAAAGGAAAAAAAAGTACACATTGGTGGTTACAGAATAGACGGGGATATTACGAAGAACAAGGAAATAGAGAAGACAAAGAACTTATATGCATGACTCATGGATGTGAACTAAGTGGGGCATTGCTGGAGGAAATGGGGTACTGGGTGGAGGGGGGCAAAGGGCGGGAAATTGGGACAACTGTAATAGCAAAATAAATAAAATATATTTTTTAAAAAGCAAACCTGATGGATCAAAGAGAAGAAAAAAGAAAGAACTTGACTCTGCCACACACATCAGGCTAATTCTAGCTCCTGTGCTATTTACCCCATAAGCTAATTATGATTTTCAACAATTTGAAAAAACTCGAAAAAACTCAAAATTCTTTGCATTTGATTTTGACCCTTTATTACTCTGTGAATGTATCTAAAAATCAGTAATCTATCCCATCATTTTGTGGGTCACTAGGATGTGGCCTTTTGACCATGAGCAGCAATGGTTGCCCTTTTCTGTGTCACTGTCTTCAACCTCACCAACTCTCTCTGCTCCTTAGCTAATTAGCTATTATAACGTTACCGACAAACCCTCGTGATGGGCACCTGGCCTGTCCTAGTTCCCACCTGGCACTAGGAAATGAGGTCAATTGCCCACTCTTTAATTTCCACCTATGGGTAGGATTTTCTCTTGCACTTTCCTCACTGTCAGTGTTCCTCGCAAGCCCAAGCCAGCGTGTACAACAGGATGACTGTCTTATTTTCACACTAGATGAGGAGTTCTTGATTTCAACGGAGCTTTCACAATCGCTGATGCCCCCACTCCCAGGTTCTGATTCCATTGGTGTGGAGTGTGGCTTAGACCTGATAATTTTGTAAAGCACCCTAGAACATTCTAATGTGTTCAGAGTGATTGAGACTAGAATTACAGAAGATTCCAGAGGTTTGAGGGAGAGAAACACTGTTATTATTCCTTAAAGAAGCTAATTATATTTTTTAAAAAAGTTCCAGTTATCAAGCAAGAAATTATTGAAAGATGCCTACTGTTCTCCCCATGAATTCAAAAAGATACAAAATATTTCAAACCTTAGAAACTGTTCACCCTCTGATTTCACTGTTAATAACAATAATTGTTATAACTGCTATATACAAGACAGACAAATATGTTATATTTGGCCTACCGGGACTTCTAAAATTCCTAGAGAGAGAGAGAGAGAGAGAGAGAGAGAGAGACCTTATAACAAAAATATTTCATATGCCACTTAACATTTTATTTCACTTTATTTTATTTTAAGATTTTATTTATTATTTTTAGAGAGAGAGGAAGGGAGGAAGGCAGAGAGGGAGAGAAACATCAATGCATGGTTGCCCTTCATCTGCCTCCAGCTATAGACCTGGGTGGAGACCTGGCTTGCAACCTGGTTATGTGCCCTGACTTGGGAATAGAACCAGCAACCTTTGGGTTCGCAGGCCGGCACCTTATCTACTGTGCCACTAGTCAGGGCTGCCACTGAACATTTTAAACAGCTTTTTAAAAACTAAGGTAGGATGTGGCACAATACATTTGTTAATAATGATAGGTAATAGTATTATTTGTGCTTGTTGGATATGACCAAGGGCTGAGGAGGATTGTGAACAGATTTGCATTGAATACATTTTACCCTAGTTTTCAGTCACGTGCTAAAATATATTCAGTTTATTGTAGGTGTGTATGAAACATACAGGAAGTCCTTAAATAGCAAATGTAGTGCATTTGGGACATGCAGCTGATTATATGATGAGCTTCTGGATGACAGTATGATGAGTTTGAGTGGGTTTCATACCTGTCTGGGTCTAAATGACCTTTCTGGCCTAAGAAGAACATAGGAAGAACATCCCTAAAATTGAAGAATTTCAATTGGTAGGTTTTTTTTTCCAGAGAGGTTCAAAGAGCAGATATTTGTGATGTGGGAATATGCATTAACATACCAGTACCGATTGTGACATCAGATTACCTAGCTTTCACCTAGCGCAACACCGGGGTGTGAAGAAATAAGACACAGAAAGGAGATATTTTCATTGACAGTTTTGCTATAAGGAAGGTCCGGAACATGGGACATGCTTCAGAGAGAGTGCTGGGTATTCCCCTGTAACCGTGAGCCGGGTAGGCGGCAGCGGGAAGTAAGTCAAGGAGAAGGGTATGAACTCCGGGATCAGAGCCACCAACTCTCACAGTAAGATCTGGGGTGCAGAGCTGGAGAGGAAAAAAAAAAAGGAAAAAATAATCTCCTATATTATGGTAAAAGTAACAGTGTATTGGGAGGGGAAAAGAATATAACAACTTATTATCTAATCATGGTTTTTGGTATCCATTAACGCCTTTAATTGTGTGTGAGAATTGAGAGAGAGATTCAGCCCTTTTCATGATTGGGGTTAAGAAAATAATTAAACCTCCTCTCAAAAAATTACCTTTCCTCTCTTTTAAGCACTCTCACCCCCTTCTTTCCTGCTTATCTATTTTTATTCCAATTTTCATCTATTTCAGATGATGCTGTATCCCAGCTCTAGACTGTGTTCTTCTTGAGAGCAGTGGCATCTTATTCATCTTTACTTCCCTGGCCTTTACACAGTCCCTGATGTAGAAAAGACTTTCAGTAAAAACTGACGTTAATGGAACTGAAAGCACCTGTCTCCACCCTGGTTTTCCAAGCTGAGTAAAACTGAGCATCATCGTTGTTTCTCTGTGCATTCCACCAAGAGCTAGCATTTTGGTTACAAACTGTATTTGCATCTATTAATTCAAGATGGCCTAATTCAGTTAGCAAATATGTTTGATAGCGCAGTAGAGGAACAACCATGAATAATCGTTTTGCTTCCCGTCATACTGATAGAGAGAAAAGGTGAAAACTATTTTTTTCTGAGAGGAGATGCTTGATTTCAGTGTCAGTGGTTTCATGTATTCAAAATTTGACATCAATATTTAAAAAAGAGCATCATTGAATCTATTAGTAATCAGGACCATGGAGAACTTGCAAGTTGCTGTTAAATACATGGCATGTTTTCTAATTATGATCCTCTAAATGGTTTGACTGGGCAATATTATTTAAATTAGGAATTAAAAGTTTGAATTATTTTTCTGTAAATTTGTTACTGCTTCTTAAGGCAGCTAAAGGCTTGTTGCATGCCAAAATTCTCCATATTTACTGATTGTGAGAGGTTCACAATTGATCTATAATTTGCTCAGCTGTTTCCAATAAAATATTAACGCAATCAAACCTAAACTGTTTTCTTTCACATTCATCTCCTCATCCTGGGTTAGGCTATAAAGCTGTGTTATTAAAATGAGCCAAGCTGTTTAACTGCATATGTGTAAGTTTGTAAATTTTATCTTAAAATGTTCAAGAGTCTCTGTGTAAGCATGTGTGTGTGTGTGTGTGTGTGTGTGTGTGTGTGTGTGTGTGTGTATGCGTTGGGACTTATCATCTGTAACTTGACATTCAGAGAAGTTTGTTTTTAACATAGTTATACCAAGCAAGGTGTGAATTACTAAGGGACGTAGGATAAAGTCTGACGTTTATAGCATGATTTGGGAGATAATGATATAGTACATGTACAAAGAATAATTATATCAGACATGCTCTTGAAGAAGTGCTACCGGCCAACATTTCTAAAGAGGAGCGGTTTTCATGAGGGCCCCAGGGTAGCGACAGAGCTCACAGGCAGGAGAGCAGAGCTGCACACGAAGGGCAGTGGCATGTGAATCTGCTTCCCCTCCAAGTGACTGATGCTGCCCCGTCCCCCAGAGTAGAGAGCCACTATAAAAACAGTTTAAGAAGAGGAAAGTCTTACTAATGTTGAAATGGCCAAGTAACAAATGAGAGAATATTGTTGTACTTGAGTGGAAGTTTTTAAGCCTGGAAATTGAACAGATGGGGAGCTAAGGGGCAGAGACCTCCAGCTGCGTGAAAAGAGGAAAACAAACACCCAATCCAAACAAAGCAACAATAAACTTTTGGGAATGATGATGACCTATGATGATTGAGCAGGGATAAGGTAAGGAAAAATGATGAGACTAGCCTGGCACGAATAAATTTAGAGCATCTTTGAAAGGCAAAGATGAAAAGTCTTTTTTTTTTTTCCTTCTTTGTCTCAAAAGTAAATCCCAGGAAGGTCTAGATGGTGCCCGGAGAGCTTTTATCCCAGACACCACAGAGATTACACTGGGCTGAGAAGTTCTTTTTCCTGGATGTGATTAGAGAAATCCTGAACTTCCTTGATGGGCACCGGAGATTCCACATTTAGTAGCAAGTGAAGCCTGAAACTCACTTCACACTGTGTCCTGCCATGTGTGTTCACAAAATGGAGTTGCTGGCTTTCCCATTCTAAGCAGCTAATGGATTACCGCAGTCAAACATCTTCCCACCACATTCAAAGAGTCTGGTTGGTTCTGATACAAATACTAATGTCTTATCAAATATCGTTTGATTTTTGCCTCATGTAAAATCAAAACGAATAGGTCACCATACCTAAGTAAACAAAGCTGAGTTCACTGACTATTGGGCAAAAACAACTACATAACTTAAGAAGCAAGTCTTATGGGTCTCCTTGAACAGAAAGTAAAGGGTTAATTTAGGGTTTCTCAAGTGGCACCGTTGGCTTTTGAACTAGATCATTTTCATTGTGAGTGTATGTATGTTCTTGTCCTTCATATTTCAAGATGCTAAACTGTATCTCTGGCCTCTACACACTCGACACATGTTACTTCAGCCCCCTAGAGTGTGGCAATCAAAACTGCGGGTATTTGCAAAGGTCCCCCAGTGAGTAGAGCCACCCATGCTTGGCCATCACTGAGGAAGAACAAAGAAAGAAAAAGAAGAATGCCAACTAGGCAGTATTCTGAGTTTCTCATTGGTTGACTTATGAAACAGACTGTAAACTCTTTTTTGCATATAGTCTTTATCTGATTTAAATACCAAAAGGAAGGTTTTAGCTCTCAGAGAGGTCCAGATGAGAGGAATAAGATTTTACAGGCAGTTAGATATGCATGATTGAAACTGAAAAAATATGTTCTTTACAGCCTACTTGTGGATCATTATTATCCTTGAAAATACAGAAGAGGCCAGCATTGGGTTATATGTTAATAGTTTCCAGGTCTTCACCACCATATATATTATTACGAGCAGATGTTCTATGAAGTGGATTTAGATGAATGTTCTCCTCTTCCGTCTCAGCCTAGCAGAAGCAGTTTATTTCCCTTTTGTTAAAGAATGAGTTTTGGTGCCATCTGACAAGAAAGCAGTTATGTAGCAATATTTAAGACTCTGGAGACCAAGCATCTGAAGACGTGAGATGAATAAGAATAATTGCAGTTGTATAAGATGGAAATAGAAAACACTTGCAAGCTATATTGAAAATTCCCCAATCTGGACAAGGAGAACAGGTCCCAGAGACCTGCAGTGGCTATTTTTTTCCTGCCAAATGCAATGCTGTCATTACATAAAATTGTTCAACGTATCTTTTTTGTCTGCATTCAATACTTTTCTTTGTATTAGTTTCAGTTGTATAGCACAGCAGACAGATATTCATATAGGTTACAAATTATTCCCTGATACTTAGAGTGCTCACCATATTCCCTATGCTTTAATATCCAAGTTGCTCTTGCCTTTCATTTAAATGTAGATTATTCAGCTACCTCAGTGGTATTACTCCATATCCAGCAGGAGATGTTAACAATAGCATATATTCTTCATCAGCAGGAACACCAGTATAAAAACTAGGCTACTCTATGATCCAAAAGCACTTACGCCAATATACTCAACTACTTTGTTGTACTTTTAGGGGTTATGAAATGCTAGTTATCATAAGCCAATGCTAGAGTAACTTTTGGGTTGGTGGCTTTCCTTTAATATTTTGAATTTCTCTATTATATGTAATAACACCATCTTGATGAGATAAGGAAATGTATAAATTAGTGTAATATGCAAACTGACATTATTAATTTTTGCACTGTTTAAGATGGTGTCATGATAAATCTCAATATTATATAAAAGGATTTCTGGATGTGTCTGGTTCAAGTGAAGCCTTTTTATGAAAGGTGAGATGGCTTAGTGTTGGGGGTCACTTGAAAATCTGATTTAATCAATCCCTGCCTACTTTCATATACAAATTTTTATATGCAATATATTTGCATATCACCATAGAAACTGTACAAATGATTAGAACTCATTGATCCATAAATTTCTTTCTTTTTGTGATGATATCTATCATCTATAACCTCTCTCCTACTCTTCATCAAATCATTCATCATGGCTAGCCTAACATAAGAATCACAACTGACAACTACCTTCCCTAAAATTTCCATCTCTGTCTTATTTACTGGCCTTCTTGTTAAAGACATTTCACTCTAGTCTAAACACTATTAACCCAGGCATTCCTTTCTTCATTATGCACAACCCACCCCCGCTCCCTATCTTCTGTCTTCCTTAAGTGAACCATCACTTCACATTAAAAGACACTTGGCTTCCTCCTTTGAAGACATTTCCTATTGGGGAACTGGTAAAAGGAGTTCCATTTATTTCTCTTAACTAATACAGAATTTCATTATTACCCATCTTAATTTTTGGATTTGATATTAGTTCATTTACACCATGCTTTCCACATTCTTGTTTTAATCACATCCAAACTTCAGTGCACAGGGGTGACCTTCCCTCCGCCCCCAACAAGGAATTATCTAGTGTTGGTCAGGCCCCTTGTAAGTACAGGCTTCCCCAACTAGGTGAGTGTTCTAGGAACCCATTTGTATCAGTGCACCAGCTGGCACTGTGAGAGGCTGCATTCAGCTTCAGTGAATTTTTTTTTTTTTTGAAGGCTCATTATGTTTGCCCATTTCACCAAGAGTGATTTATGAGTGCACTTGCCCACACCATGCTGAGTGTTCAGCAGTTTTGACCAAAAACAGCATGAACCCCTGTGCCTCACCCTCCCTATTCATCTGATCTTGCCCCAAGTGACTTATGTTTTTGTTTCTCCAGATAAAAAAAGTCCTCAAAGGGAAACACTGTGCTGATGTGGAAGAGATGAAACAAAAAATGGCAGAAGCACTAAAAGGCATCAAAACCGTTGAGTTCAAAAACTGGGTTGAGCAGTGGGAAAAAAGTCTTGACAGGTGTACTGCATCAAATGGCGAGTACTGTGAAGTGCAAACATGTAAGAGAAAATACACAAATTTTTATAAATAAGTTCCAGTTTTTGGCGGCTTCTCCCTTGTATAAATCAATTTTAACAACAATTTGTATGGAAATAAAAAATAGTTCTACAAGTTTTCTATTATAAGTTTAATGGTCAAATGATACGGAATTTCTACCTCCATGAAGCTAATTTGTCTGAAGATTGCAAAAACAGACCAAACAGCACAGATAAATAGAGATTTTTTAACTCCCAATTTACTTTGCATTTCAGTGTCTGAAGTTGCTTAAGCTCTGGCAACCACATTTTAAAGAACAGATGTCAAACTTCCTGACTGTAGAAGGGAGAAGACACAGAATAGTGGATATATCCAGAAAACAAGTCAAATAAGAAAGATGTTTTTGTATTCAAAAGACTATGCTTTTTCTATTTAGTTATATTTCTATCGATACAATTTAGAAATGTATTTCTTTGTATTTATGTAGAAAAGAGAACTATGAATAATTAGAAAAAAGAAAAGAAAAACAAGTGTATCGAGGGCAGGAAGAAATTGGCAGGTGTCTAAGCGTAATAACCTGGTAGAAAAAGGGTCTCAACAATGAGTTTTGTAGGATAAATCAATCTCATGAAATAGAAGGACAGTTTACAACACCAATTCAGTGTTTCCTGCTCTGGAAGATAAAGCCGCCAGCTGATTGTGCTAGCAACAATGAGTAGCTATTAAGTCACATTGACTAAGGAGTATCATTCTTGGGACAGGCTTGATGAATTTAGGGGAAATCTGGGGAGACAACAGAAAAAGCAACTGAAAGTGAGAGAAAAGTGAATAAAAGGAAAGAACTTCTCTATTTTGTGCTAATGACTAAAGCCTTGTGGTTGTCCATTACCTGCTTCAAACTCTAGGTCATGATGTAAATCAAGTAGTTTGCAGTAGAAGAAATTAGCAACGTTCGGCTATGAAAACAGATGATATTAATAACCATCATTAAAACTTAAAAAAGTGACACTAAGCCAGCCAGTACCATCCTTAGACCCAGTCTAGGGACTCCGCTGCTCTGAGCCATGTGATTTCGGATGCCTGATATTATACACACATACACACACACACAATAAATGTATTCGAGAGCACTCAGACACCTCTGTCACACAGGACATGGCATGCGGTACTGGCATAGCTCAACCTACAAGTCTTTTAGGCCTCTAGCAAATTCTCCTACCACATTTCTTACCTTATCTCTTCAAAACAAAAGGCAACTGTGGCTAAAGGTTTTGAAGATTTAGATTAGGTAACTGCTTCAAACTGAAAAGAGACTTTCAGCTGTGGAAATCATCAGTAGGAGCTGGGAAAAAAAATTAACTTGAGAATATTTCCATTAATTACAACAGTCTGAATTTGATCATCATCCAAACACTACCAAATCATCGATAATTGGGTATCTGAAGAAATACAATGAAGTTAAGTTTATTTACAGTTCATATTTTGCCATCCTTCAGTCCAATGAAGTGCTATTTTCGTACATACATTTTTATCTTTTAATTATGTAGACATATTTTCCAGAACAGGAAAATAGAAAATAGTTCATGTACCAACAGTGCCAGTGTGATTGTAATTTTTAGACAGAGGGTACATTATCCTCCATGTATTCTCATGCCACAAGCCCCACATATTACAGAGATGGGTCCGAGGCCCCCTTAATCTACGAGGCCTCTCTGAGGCGATTTATTAGAGATGTAATTTCAGTTCTGACATAATCAAGCAAATAAACAATCAAACAAAAAGCATGTTAGTCATCAATGCTGCCCAAAACCAGATGGACAAACTCCGTAGGCTGTGTACGCCCGGTGACTAAAGCATTTCGCTTCAGGCTGGTCAGTTGCCGGAAGGAGTTGCTTGCACTGGAATAAGATTGATAAATGACACTAGGAGCATGTTTTAAACATCAAACTACCTTCTGAATGCATTAATATTTAATAGTTATTGAGTACTAGATTCTGTAGTAAGCACTTCTTAGATATTAACTCACTTAAACTTCACGGTTGGTTTTTTTGGTGGGACCAAAGGAAGTTTATTTACGCCAATGAATGGCGTGAGGGTAGAGCACTCGGGAGTGCAACTTGATAGATGTTGAGGTGGGTGTCATGTTCTCCATTTAATAGATAAAAAAGGCCAGCATGAGAGACATTCCCAAGATGAGACTGCCATCCCACAGAGTCTGAATTTGACTTCTGGTGTATCAGCCTCAAAAGACCCTGTGATTATTCATTGCCTCATACTGCCTTTCATGCGTTTCTTGTCTTTTTAAAGGCAGTTTCCCCTGGAAGACATTGTAGCAAATGCTGTCCATGCCTTACCATATCCTCTGAGCACTTAACTAGGCTGTGCATCTGAGCCCACCTTCCATCACATTTCCCAGCATCTAGCACCTCCTGCATCTTGTTGCCAGAGGGATTTCTCTGACCCAAGAAGAACCAGCTCTGCATGCATGGGTGACAGGTTAGCACTAAGGCTTCGTGGGGACAGCCTCCTGACCAATGACTCATGGGAATTACATGGCGAAGACCCCACCTCGTAGCATCTCAACTGAAAAACTCTGAGGTATGGGTCTCGAGGGCTCCCCAGAAGAATTGAGATCTTGTCGTTTTTGGGGGGGAAATGATTGGCTTATCTTATATAAAACCATTATTCTATAAATATATAAATTCAATGTCATATCAAAGCATGTTAATTAACTGGTCAATTCATATGCCGGTTCTCAGTTAGAAACTTATATAAAGCAGCAGGGCTTCAAGTGATTAAATTCCTATTTTCAGTCTGTAGTGTGTTTAGGACTATTCAATACAGAATCCCCAATAATTCAGGTTAACCTAACTAAAGAAAATATTTTATAACATAAGACAGTTAAACTGGCTTAATTGAAAATGCTTGGAAATACAAAAATGTCTATAATTAAAAAGTAATTCTTCCATCTAACTTTTTAGGCCATAGTCTGAAATATAATAATAATTAAATGATAGTCACTCTTCTGTATTACAGGCATTGTATTACAAACATTAAAGTATTTCAATTTTTATTTCTTACATGTGTAAAATCATTAACTTTCAAATACTCAGTATTAAGTAAATCTGCATGCTTCAAGTAATTCTCAAATTTTAGAATAAATAAAATAGCTTAAAGTGCCTCCATAGTGCTTGGCATAAATAGGTACTGAACAATCATTACTTCCCTTCACACATTTCTGTTGATCAGTTTTATTGTCAGTAAGTTGAAAAAGAAGACTCATACCTAGAGAATGTGGTCATATAATACAATTTTTGGCATAAATTATATGTGTGTTCACATGCTTAAGAATTCCAAGAGTAGAGGTACTGCAAGGATCAGAGAATTACTGCAGTGAACCTAGTGATTTCTCACTTTGCAAAAGGATAAGATGTATGGTTCATAATTCTCAGGAGGTCTAGAAAATGACATGGGCACCTCAGGCAGCTTCCTGGAAGCTGGATTGTCGAATGGACTCCAGATATATTGATCTCTCAATTCCCATTGCCCACTGACACACCTCCGGACTAAAAAACGGGATATGTGTCTTGGTTTTAAAACTCATTATTTCTTTTTCACTAGACATTTTAAAATGTATTCTTTTAATGGTATCCTTTGGATTGCTCATTTTTTTCATTTTCCTTTTTTTCTTTCTTATTTTAGGTTTTATTTTTCCTTCCCCTCCCCCGCAATTGGGCTAGTTCTCTTCTGGAATCCTACTCTATTTTTCTTTTCATTTTCATTTTATTTTATTGTTCAATTACAGTTGTCCCAATAAATATGTTTGGAGCCCTCATCTTGGGATTTGGAGTGCTCACCTTGAGCATGAGCTTTAGTGTAGTGAGGTAATTATTGCATTTTCCAAAATTTTATTAATGAAGAAATGGAAATGTAAAAAAAATCCCAATGGAGTATATTGCTAAAGAAAGAACTAATAAAATTACAGGCTGTATCTCCATGCCCTTAAAATCATCCAACACTGAGTTGAGGTCCAAATCAAAACAATATCACCTTGAAGTAGATTTGGAGGTGAATAGTGTAGTCTGGAAATTGCATGAAGAGAAACGGATCATAGAGTAGAAGTGCCTGTAAACTTTAGTCATTAAGCAAATTAGAGGGGTGATTTTGAAATTTTGGCACTGAGAATACAAACATACATTTAATTAAAAGGAAAATAACTTAAAATTTAAAAATCTTACCACATAACAGGACATTTACCCAAAGAAATGTACAGTTTTTAAAGCCATTTGCAGGATTTAAATGTTAATTATTTTCATGAATGTTCCTTGTGATGAATATTCAAGTTTAAATAGCTTTGGAAAGGAAATATACAGGAAAGAATTAGTGAAGATATCATTTACTCTACTTCACGTAATTCCATTCTAGTGGATTGGAAGGGATTAGAAATGTATGCACTTTACTTATTCCTGTTGGTGTGAAAAATACAGTCACTTCCCCACATGGTGAGTACCTCGTGTACTCCCTGGGTTTTGACTCCAGAGATGGTAGGTAAACACCTCACTTCAGGAAGGCTATGTTTCTCTAAAAAAATTAATAAATATCTCCATCTACTACTTCTTTCTGTTAGTTTTTGTTTTTTAAAGTTTAAAGGAGTAAGCAATATAAAAAATATTAAGAGATTAGTTATAGTGGCTTTATTTTGCTCCTAGCAGTCACTCTATAAATATTATTAAAATTGAATTAAAGTGATAAATAAAGAACTGTCTGACCTGATTTCAAAGAAGTCACATAAATATTGATAACCATGGCAAGTCAGAGTACTACCCAACCATCATGAAAAAGTAGGATAGGCTTCTTCTACCAAGTCACTGCTAATTTATTGGTATTTCCTTTCCCTTCTCTGTAATGTGGAGTACTTCACTCTTAGAATCTATTTCTCTATTCCAGACACACACACACACACACACACACACACACACACACACACACCTGTATCCTCCCCAACAATGATGACAAGAAAAAGTCTAGAATCTCTACAAGGTAATATTTTTCAAAGTATTAAGAGTATCAAAAGGCTAAAGATTTATATCCACAGAAAATTATGTTGACTGTATAGTGAATGAAACCAAAGACTGAAGTTGGCTAAGTACTTTAAATTTTGTAAAAATTTACAAAAAGCCTGCCTGAGTGGTAGTATAGAATGAAGAATAAAAAGGGGAAATAGCATCTGAAAAAAACAATAGGGATAATCAATAGGTAAAACAAATACAGGCAAATAAGAAAGGCACTGACTAGATAGAATTGAATGTTCTTTTTAACTTTAATAGAGCAATAAAAATATCACTATTACAGTTATTATTACTCCCATCACTATTTACTGCAGTTAATGTAAACAAAATAAACATGGAATCTCAGCATCAAATGTTAATTCTGCAAATTAAACATTATCATAATTAAAGCAATAAAGCATTCTATATACTGAGCTCATCACATAATTTATCACTTATTCCACATGTATTAGTCGTCTTATTTGCTTTCAAGTCATAAGAAACCTGAGGTGACTTAGGGTTTCTAAGCTCTCATCATGTGTAAGACTAAGGTGTTTGTTTAATTGCCTATTTGTGATTCTACATTGAATAAAGTGATTTAAACAGCTGGAGGAAGTTTATTTTCTTCAATGAGGTTTTATGGATGTGAAACCCAAAATGAAGTTGATAAAATTACAAAACAATAATAGTAATTAACACATCAAATAGATTCGCATATTTAATATTGACAACATTTTGAGGTATGTTCTGTTGTGCTATTTTCATTTGCTCTATGAGAAAGCTGAGGCAGAGAATTAATTAGCCTAGGAATCAAGCAAACATAAAGAAATGAAAAAGAAATGAATAACTTAAATCTTCCAGAAACAGATATTTAACCTATCCAACTGGCTCCTTCAAGTTACAGATAACTTCAGGAACATGTAAAATTTTGGAAAGCACCCTTATCAAATTTTGCCAGAATTGGAAGACTGCCTCCTGGGAAGGGACCCCTAGTTTCTACAATAAGGCCTTTGGCTTCTTAACTAAAGGTGGAGATGTTATGCACTTGCCCTGTAAACACTGAAATTTTCTGACCTTGCTTATGATACTAGATGCTACACACAAAAAGGTTACATGGAGTCAAAAAGACATTACTTTACCTAAGGTGAACTTTTCTTCTTTCTGGTTATTCTTCACTGGGCCCATCTCCTGGGGGTGGAGCATTGACCATAACTGTAGGAACCAGGGGATTTAAAATTGGGCATTTCATATATTTCTCTGTTATTTAGAGGAAGTCAGGGCAATACTTTATAACAAGACTAAAATGAATGGTCTATGCCTCTGGGCCTACATGTGTTCATATTTTTTAGAGCTATACCTGACATTGTAATGTCCTCAATTTTTTTTACCTTCCCAAGTTCACCATTGTGCATTGTTACCAGAGAAAAAAAAAACAAGTAGAGTGCTAATGTAGGAAAGAATGGAGGAGATCATCTAAAATGTAAGGAAATCATTATGCCAAAAGCTGAAGAAATTGAAAGAAATCAAATCTGGCATGTGTCCATTAAACTTTTGTGTAATATCATAAATTCAATAAATACAAAGACTGAGGAGAAATGATTGATAAAAGTACATATTATTCTTTAACTTTTTGATTAACTTTAAAATAATATTGAATGTCAACTATAACTGAATAATAAATTTTGATGAGGGTAGGTGGTAAGAGAGTCCTAGCTAAAAAAGATTGAGTGTAGTTCTTTTTGTGTTAATGTTGGGAGAAACTTGAGTATAAAAGGTGGATAAACATAGAAAGAGAAGGATGATGGGGTTGTCATGCATAACAAGTTTTGTCATGTCAATCAAGTTTTGGGTGGGAGGAGGGACATTATTTCTGAGAAAACCAAACAAAATAAAGCAGAGACAGCCTTATTTGATGGAAATGTACAGAAAAGTTACTTGGAAGGAGAGCATTTAAGGGACTTCACACCTAATGGACTCAATAGTCATTAGGAAACAAGATCCAAGGGCATTTGCTGAGCAGGGAGAAGGTAGCATGGCAGGGCTAAAAGGAGTACAATAATGTGTTACCAACTGAAGGAAGTTTCTGTGAAAATCTGAGCATACAAGTAAGGCTGGAGATGATGAATTTATATGAGGTTTGTCTGGAAAAAGTCTGGCCATTATTAATATAAAGAGAATGGTTTGCAGGATATTGACTGCAGCCAAGAAGAGTGGACTGAAATGTGCATACAGGAACAATGGGAACTTCACTGTACTAGCCAGTGGGGGAGGTAGACACCTTTGAGTGAGCATGTGTACAGTGTGGCTATCACATTCAAGATGAGTGAGTAAAGCAATGAATCTACACAAAATTTTGCATTAAGTTTGAACATTTCTCCATGGAAACTATACAGAAGGCTTTTGGGGATGATGCAATGAGTGCAGTGCAAATAACAATATGGTACAAATACTTCAAAGATGGGTGAGAATCAATTGAAAGTGATAGACATTCTGGAAGACCTGCAACAAGCAGAATACCTGAGAAGGCTGAATGTGCACAGGCTGCAATCAACATAGATTAGCAACTAACAGTGTGAGAACTAGAAGCTGACCTGAGGATTCCAAAAATTACTGTATCTGAGATTTTGACACAAGATCTTGGCATGAAATGTGTCATATCAAATTTCATTCCATGGCTTCTGCTACCAGAGCAAAAGGAACAACAGGATGTAGGTGCTAATGATGTTGGGAGAATGGTGTGAGGTCCCAAGGTGCCTACTCTGAAAGGGACTGAGGCATAGAAACATATGTACAATGTTCCTTGTATTTTGTATTTTCTTCCACAAATGTCTATTTTTCATAGTGTGTGGCTGGATACTTTCTGGACAGACCTCATAATGAATTAAGGACAAACAATTGTGGATCTTTTTCTCCAGGACTTAACCACACTAGTGTGAGGACTGGAGAAATGAGCTGTTGGATTTATACCGGGTTGTTACTTCTCTGGATGTGAGTGGGTATTTTTAGATAACTTGTGCTTGATACAATGAAGGAAAAGAAATGAGAAAGATGAATTCAAAGGATCTGTAGCTTTGGTTTCTGTTGAAGGAATGTGCATGAGGGGCTGTGTCAGAGGAGTGTCCCTTACCTCTCTGAAATCACACCTTGCACACACGTGCATGGGCACTGTAGTAAAGCATTTCATTTGAAGCACTGCCTCTGACAGCTGTGTACGTAGGGTCACCTTCTAAATTGTTCAGTAATTGTCTCTATTATTTCATGAATATTCATTGAGCTAATTCCTAGAACAGTGCCTGCCTGGTCACTTTAAACATTCTATAAATGTTGGTACAAACTAGACTTTATGACAGTCACTTCCTTAAATTCCATGCAATCTCTAAATGAAATCAGAAAGTTAAACATATGCAAGAAATGAAGGCAAGAAATAACTATTTGATTTCCCTATTAATGTTATAAATTATATATGGAGTGTTCCATCTCTCAATTCTATTAACTACTGAATGAGAATAAAGGTTCAAGGTTAATTTTTAAAAAGCACTTAGTTTGCTCCACTAGTGACAGAGCCTATTAACTTATTGTCACTTATTCCATTTTTTTACACATAGACAAAATCTTAATTCAACTCTGAATATAGCTGTTTCAATGGCTAAGAGTTGTTTGATTACCAGCTCATTAGACTAGCCTTGAAATTTCCTGCTGAGAGATGGTATTTTAATGGCAAAAGGTCTGCATATGCTATGTAGAACAGGGTGGTGAAATTTGAAGAGGCTGCTCTTTCTCCCCTAGTCAGAAGCAATGAGGTACTTAATTAAGGATGATTGGCACACCATTTTATCCATTCATAAGGCAAGAGAACAAACAATCATTCCTGAATACCCAGTGTTCCTCTTTATTTCATTTGACCAATAGAAAAGCATGCAGAAGGTTGGAGAAGTGACCTTGCACAGAGACTGTATTTGGCAGTTGTACTCTGACTAATTGGACTAGGAACCCCAGCATCACCGGTTAGAAATGTAAAGCTATAGGACACATTTTAGACCTAACAAGACATATCCGTATTTCACCAAGTTCCTGGGGATCTTCATGGACATTAAAGTTTGAAAGCCCAGCCTAGTAAAGTGGCTCATACTCTGGGAAAAGGAAGGCTGATTTAAGGTCTTAGCATTCTGCCCTTTTCCAATCCTTTGGCTTCTGATTAACTAGAAAGACTGTTGAAAGCAGATCTGGGAAACCTGAGAACCTGCGCCATATCACTTCTCTTTTCCTACATCAGAATGAAAAATAGTTTGTGTGTTCACATACCCCCCTGACCTTGATTCTCCTCACAAAGTGATGAATTTTTGGTTGAAGAAATAGGATGCTCAGGCTGTGGGTACCAGAATGACCCATCAATTTTAGCAACCGCAGCTTTGAAAACAAAATCATAAAATATGACTGAACTTACAGTTGGAAGACCAGGGATAAATTTTCCTACGACAAGAACATTTTTAAACCCACACATTTGTACTGGGTAATATGTGCTTTATCAATAAGGACAGTGGTTGTGTCAAGTTGTCAGCTAAGTGAATTTAAGAGAACAAGAAAGGATGAGATAATATAGCCCAAACATATTTGTTTAAAGTTATGAATTAAATAGTTCTTATTTTATTTGTTGCACTGGCCTAGAAAATCTTCACTTTTAGTAGAGAAGGGAGAATAATGAATTTGGTTTTCAGAACAAGATTTGAGATTAGAATTGGGTTTGAAACTGCACTAATCATCTCAGATGTCTTTTTAAATGATAAACCAACCCTTTAATTCAAAGTATTTCATAAAACTAAAGTCCCACAATGGAATGTGAACAAAATTTTTCTTTGTCAAGTCCCAAGGAGCATTTGTCTGAAGTAATTTTTAAATGATAGTTTCCTCCTGAGGAGTAGGGTTTTTAAATAAATCAAGTAGTGGGGTTTCCTATTGCTATACCAACCATATCCATTTCTAGAACCACATTATATTATCTGTATTACTGTGCAGATGAACTGAATGTTTTCATGAAGATAATCTATTTTCTTGCCTTGATATCTCTTCTGTGAATTAAGTTCATCTCAAGAGTTACTTCAAAGCTCAAGGCTAAGAAATAATTTGAGAAAAACAAAAAATCCAAAGTGAATGAGACAAAAAATAGCATGATTATAAATAATTTATAGTAGTTAATTGTTAGAGCATCAGCCTTTGGGGATTCAAGGAATATTTGAGACTTGAGGTTGAGTATTCCATTATGAGAGTAACTCGAATACTATATCATATGATGGTTAGGATAGGAGGAGAAAGGCAGAGTACAGACTCAATTCAGCCCAACTGAATCAGAATCATTTGGGGGATGGGGGTTGGTCTGGACATCCATATTAAAAACAAATATAAAACTCTCTAGGTCCCCCTGGCTGGTAGCACAGTGGATAAGGCGCCGGCCTGCGAACCCAAAGGTCTCAGGTTCGATTCCCCAGCCAGGGCACATAACAAGGTTGCAAACCAGGTCTCCAGTCAGATTTGTGGCTGGAGGCAGGTGAAAGGCAACCATACATTGATGTCTCTCTCCCTCTCTGCCTCTCTCCCTTCCCCTCTTTCTAGAAAGAATGAAATAAAATCTTTAAAAAATAATTAAAAAAAAACTCTCTAGGTAATTTTATCTACAGAGTTGAAATCCACTGGCATCTGTTGGAGGACTATCGACTTAGTAGTTGATGTTTATAAAAGGCAATTCTAACTACATATTTCTAATGAGAAATATTCTATCTATTTATGATATATAATGTCTGGGTATAAATTTCAAGTGGGTAAAAGTCATTTTTATAAGACCGTGATACTAAAACCTGCAGTTGAGTGGATACTTGTTTATATATAAAAAGTACATCCTGATAAAAATAAATGAACACATTTCTTTTACAGAGGATCACAAATATCATTGTTTGTTACTAGTGCGACTGAGATTTTATTGCCTTGTAAATTTTATTCAAGGGAGAATATATTCTTGTAAATGTCCTTCTAAAATAATAGAATACAACTTTCAGCTTGCATGGCTCCATCCAACACATAAACATAAACAGTTGACCTTTAACAACACCATCCACAACATAAACAGTTGACCTTGAACAACATAAGGGTTAGGAGCACCAACCCTCGTGCAATCCAAAATCCACATATAACTTTTGTCTCCCCAAACTTAATTATTAATAACATGCTGTTTACTGAAAGCCTTGCTAATAACATAAAGTCAACACATATTTTGTATGTTATATGCATTATATACCATAACCTTACAGTAAAGTATGCTAGAAAAAAGAAAGTGTTATTAAGACAATCATAAGAAAGAGAAAATACATTTAGAGTGCTGTATATATTCATTGGCAAAATTCATGTGTAAGTGGACCTGTGCAGGTCAAACTCATGTTGTTAAAGGGTCAACTGTTCACTGGAGCTCAGATTTGAAAAAAATCATGTTTTCTTTGACATGATGGATATTAAGTAAAATATTGTTATTTACTTTTTCTTATAATGCTCAGGTTTTAAAACATCAGCAAGTTTCATACTAAAGCATTCTGGCTGGCACTGAGGTGAGCTACTGTCTCTGTTTATGACTTAGTGAGTGGAGACACCACAGAAAATAGGTACTTTGTCCATTAGTTTACCAAATATTTTTAGAAACATTGCTTATCTGAGAGATAGGTTTTATTGATATGCATGGTACAGGAAATATTAGGAAGTATATGCATTTGCAAATAGACATAGGCATAAAATAAGTAAAGCAATATATTGTTTATATTTAAAAACTGCTTTGAAGATTTAGAAAGACAAAAATTTTTCTGGAAAAATGTTTCTTTTTATTAAAGATTTTATTTATTATTTTCATAGATTTTATTTATTATTTTCAAAGAAGGACAGGGAGGGAGGAGGAAAGGGAAAGAAAAGCATCAACATATGGCTGCCTTTCTCCAGCCTCCAGCTGGGGACCTGGCTGGAGACCTGGCTTGTAACCTGGTTATGTGCTCTGGCTGGGGAATCAACCAGTGACCTTTGGGCTCGCAGGCCAGCGAATCCACTGAGCCACACCAGCCAGGGTGGAAAAATGTTTCTTTTAAGGTTGTGAACTATATATTTTACTTAAATTAAAGTAACATAATAGTTTTATTGGTTCTCAATGACTTAAATATTTTACCTGAAGTTATGAAGAGAACAAAAGGATTGTTATTATTTTTAAATGGGTCACTATATAATCCAATCTCCCTAGTATCATTTAAAATATATATGAAAAAAAAGTATGTTTTGAAAAATGAAATACACACACACATATGTAAATTATGTTTACTCACAGCCATTGCACAATTACAGAGACAAAGAAAAAGAAGTTCATGACCTTGGAAGGAAAGGAAGTAGATATGATATCTGTTGAAATCTTTTACTCGGCAGAAGTGAAAGTGAGAGGCATTCAGATCTGATGCAGCAGGTGTAAAGGAGAATGCAGAGCAAGAGAAGGAAAACAGTCAGCAAGACGCTGATGTCTTGACCCCTCATTTATGGGTTGAAGTCTAGGGACGGGGACTTAGGAATGTGTCAGGTAAATTTGAAGGGACACGTTTACTCCACTTCTCTGTATGATGCTAGTGTGACTACAAGAGTCTAACTGTCTGCCACCCGGGAGGGCGGTGCACAGAGTTCCAGATGCCTTTCCAGCTATCTGAGTTCTCAAATGCCCTGCAGGGAGCAGCAGAAGGCATCTGAGGCTGCTGAGTGATGGGGGAGCTAGCCAATGAGTTACTACTGCTCAAAAGAAGGGATACTATAGCGCAGATCCACTGGGGAGCACATCTGGGTTTAAGATGAAGACATTCAGCCCTTCTTCAGAGAAGCCAAGCCAGGGAGAGCTAAGGTGGGGCCTGACTGAGCTGGATGGTCTCGTTCCCAGGTAACAGGCTGCAGAGAAGCAGGTACCGGGAGGGCACCTGCTTAGCAGTGACTACATAGGCAAGAACACTCCTGCTGCGAAGGCCAGTGAACATCCTGTCAGCACCACCACACACCAGAGGTCCTCTACAGAAGGGGAAGAGAAAAAGCCATGAAACAGTGTATAAAACCAAGAATCTGAGTTATCCAAAGGGTTTACTGAACCCCCAGATTTCAAAACATGACTGCACACCAAGTTGAAAGTTTAAGTTTAAACACCGACCTCTAGGGGGTTTCTGATCAAGTCTTAGTCGGGAGAAAAGTGAAAGACGATTGAACATTGTCCCAGTTTATTTCTTCTCCCTAATCGTTTCACAAGTGGGCTTGAACGCTTGAGAGGTACTGGTAGTGGTGACATAGTTGCTTTTTATTGCTATGGCAACAGCACTTCTCCTGAGACAAGGGCCATGTATTTTTGATTCCCAGTTTTGAAATCACATGTTTTCCAACAGCTATAGCTTTGTAATGATGATTTTCAACTAAATTGCCTCCAGCAATGTGCTTTGGACCCTTGTGCTATGCTGCCTGGATTGTCCCATTAGGACTGAAGGACAGTTTCACCCAGTTCAGGAGAGTTCTGCTGTCAATCTTTTGGAAATCGCCCTCCGTTTAAGAAAGTCTCGTTGTTCAAGGTCACAGCCCCATACCCGGTACAACCTAAATCCAGTGACTGGGTGAAAAAGGATTTAACACTTGGCTCATTACCCCAACTCCAAACAACTCTGAATACACATTACAGCTTCAGAGCCTGGGAGAAGCCAGCCAGAACCCCACATCTCCCTCTGCCCAAATCTGATTCATTTGCATTCCCCGCAGGTATTAATTCCAAGAGCACTGCCTACTAAACAACCTGTATGAAAATCTCCATTTTACCGTCTGCTTCACTGGTAACTTGACCTGTTAACAGTTGCCTCTAGTAATAGACTAAGAGAGCAAATGAACTGGACCACTTGCTATCCAGCTGATAGCGAAGCCAAGTCATTGATGGTAGATGGGACTTTGATAGCTTCTGTACAAGGTTTCAGTGAAATTGTTAGAAAAACTTTTATCAGGAGTGATCTAGAGTAGTAAATTGATGAATGGAAATGTACTAGCAGGTACAATGTAGCAGGTGCTTGAGAAATATGGGAGAAACAGTACTTATAAACATAGTAGGATTGGATGACTATTTTTGGGGAGTGAACAAAATCTGGGGGTTATTAATTTTCTATTCAAAACTATGTGAGCTAGAGCTCCTTGGCAGTATGTAACAGCTTTTATTTTCATATACCAAGGACAGAGATATCAGGATGGGGACCAGGACCTAATGGAAAGAGAAGCACAGTTCTGGAGAAGGCTAAGACTCACCTAGAAAAATCTCAGATGCCAAGTTCAGAGCCCTGGTAGGGAAAAAATGAGACCCTGAGATACAGGAGGAAGTAATTTAAGATCATGCCCTTGAAAGTCTTGATTCCTCATCTTCCTTTGAACTCTCTGGGCCCCTAGAAGTGGCCCTTTTCTCTCTGTTAGAGGATAATACTCCTTCTTGTCTTGAAGAAAACCTCTCTCCTGCAAGATCTCATGTACCTTTCTCAGATCTGAACCTCCCTCTCCTCTTAGGAGACAGGTCAATAACTACAGTTATGCCACCCCATAATCTGGCCCTGGAAGTGACAGGCTTGCTAAAGGAGAAAGCTCAAGAAGTTGTAGAACCAAGGCAACTGATCCTGTAGAGGAACAAGAAAAATACATATGGGACTGAATTCAGATAATTTACGATTACATAAGGGAGAGTTTATTGAGATGATAATTGTTTTGGGGAAACATTCTGGCAAAAAAGTTTTCAAAAAGATGAAAGGAGATGGTACTAGTACATATCTGGGGTATCTCTTAGAAGCTTTAAAAAATAATGGCCCATAACAAGTGAAAAGATTACTATGGCAAATGACAGTCAAAGAGAAGAAATGGTTCAGAGATATGGGCATGCCACAGTGGATAGCTGGTGTTAAGATTGGAAAAACTATGAGATAATTATGTTCTGCAGGTACAAGGGAGATAAGATACTTCATTTTTCAAAGAAATAAGGAATATGCTGGTGAGAAAACCATCAGTATTAGAGCCTAGAGTCTAAGCTTGAATTTATGTGAAGAGAATATCAGGGAACTACCCTCAAGGACAGGAATGGTGATGGTAAGTTTCCAAAATAATGAAGCATGAGTAATGGCTCTTAACAGTTTAAAGTAAGGTAGGCTCAATAATTCTCTTGGGGAGAAAGGTTGGAATGACAATCTAAGCAGTATGGCAAGCAGCCATAGATGCAACTAATATAATGTAGTTTTCTTGTGATCAGAATAGAGGGACACCTAACAAAAGTATTGCCTAATTTCAGCAAAACGACAACTTAATCACAGAAGGATGATTAAGGAAGCAGACGTAAGGAAGCCATCTTAGTAAATGTCTCAAAGTCTCGTCAAACATCCAGATATGAGCCAGAGTTCCAGCTCTGAGCCACCGATGAAGGACTGGATCCCCAGAGGAAGCATCCTGAAGCATTCCAGCTGTAATAATGACCTCACCTTTCCCAAATATACCTACCGCCATTATCTGAATGACC
Source organism: Noctilio leporinus (assembly GCA_004026585.1). NCBI lineage: Eukaryota > Metazoa > Chordata > Mammalia > Chiroptera > Noctilionidae > Noctilio > Noctilio leporinus. The sequence goes on from PVIW01003322.1 coordinate 69,600, forward strand.
ATACACTGAACAAAGGGGAGTTCCAAAACATTTGGAGGATGGTTGCACACAAGAATTAAAGAGGCCAAAACACAAATTGTCTTCATAATCTCCCAGTGAAGGTTGGAACCCATGGATGCCAGGTAATAAATGGAGTTCTGGTACAAGGCCAGGTAATAAATGGAGTCCTGGTACAAGTTCAGGTAAAAAACATGTCCACTGATTCCAACTCAATGGAACCTCTCCCCAATTCCAGACATATGCTTTTAGTAAACATTCTTGGAAATTGGCACACCCCCAGATTAGTTCCTTGGCCCAAAATATAAAATCTATCATGGTAGAAAAGGCAAAAGGAAAGCCTCTGACACATCCTACCACCAACAACACAAAATATTGAAAATATTCCACGTTAACTGGCAGAGATTAGTACTACCTTAAACATATAAAGAAGGCAGAGGTAGTGTCTCTATCATATTTGCATTTATTTCACTATGTTGACAGAAAAACTCAAATAGACCCTGGAAAATATTATAGATGAACACCACCTCAACCAAAAATGTAGCCACATTTGAAGCTACTATGGGGCATGGCTGGCTAGCTCAGTTGGTTTGAGGGTCATTTCTATGCAACAAGGCTGCGGGTTAAATCCCCAGTCAGGGCACATACGAGAGACAACCAATGAATGCACAGATAACTGAAACAATGGAGTGATATCTTCTCCCTCTGTCTCTCCCTTCTGTTCTCTCTCTAAAATCTATTTAAATTTTTTTTTATAAAGTTATTGTAGAAGGTATGATGCCTTGGTTAGAGATGAATTACCTCATCGCATGTAGAGGGTGTTTAGCCACTGATCTCCCAAATAAGTTATTTTCCAGCCCTATCAGAAAGAAGGAACAGAAAAAGTGAATATATTTGAGTGGAATGGACAACAGTATTCACTTTCACTTTTGGAGCAAAGCTTTGCTAATTTACTACCCTTTGTCATCATATGGTCTGAAGAAGCCTAGATCATGTGAACATCAAAGCAGTTCACTATGTTGATGAAATCATACTGATAAACCTATATAAGCAGGAAATAGCAAAGAAAGGCTTACTGAGACATATGTGATCCAAGAAGTGGGAGATAAGCCCTATGACAATTCACAGGTTTGCAGTCAGTGAATTTGTAGGGGACTGATGGTCTGGAGCATGCTGGGATGTTGCTTCTACAGTTTAGAACAACTCCTCCTCTCACACCCCACACAAAGAAGGAAGTTCAATCCATGATTAAGTTGATAGGTTTACTTGGGATATGGAGGCAGCATATTCTACCCTTGTCAGTATATTCCACAGCTAAACCATATATATATATATATATATATATATATATATATAATTTCATATAATTATTTTCCATCATTTACTTATTTATTCCAACTATCTCACAAAAGTTCTCTTCATATTCAATGTGCCAAAATAAACTACTTCCAACATGTCCTCAGTTAAAAGTATACATTTTCAAGTCTAGTTTGCCCACATGTTCTTTGTAAAACTGTAGGGTCTTTCAATGTAATCTTGGATTACATTTCTACACTTCCCAGACAGAGGCACCTGAAATCCTGGGTATGGTCTTTGTTATCATAGTACAAGGCTCACTTTCCTAAAATAGAAGTGTCCCTTATTTGGGAAGAGCAGTAATGGTAATAATACATTCCATTATTGTTAAAATTAAAATAATTTAAAAGAAAATTAGCATTGCATAAAACAAAAGAAATAGTAATATAAATGCATTTTTTCAGAATATAGTCATCCTGATTAATACTACTGGGTCTCTACAGAATGTTTTTAAAGGGAAAATGAGGTTTGAAAAGATCACTTCTGTTCTTAGATTATGAGATGAGAGGCACAGAGGCATGTCAGCAGAGACCACGTCACATGGCAGAAAGGAACTTTGTAAAATGAAGAATTGCAAAATAGTAATTATTTCCTATTGGGTGGAGACTCAACAGAGGTCTTCCAGCACCTACCCACCTGTTTCTCACCCCCTCACCTTCCTCTTGCTTTCCCCCTAAACCCTCTCCTCTTATCCTTTCTCTCAGCTAAAGATGCTTCTCATTTCCCCCCACCCCATGTTCTCAAACAACTCAGAAGTTCTTAAAAGCCACAAAAGTAATTCATTTGTAGTCAATCTCTGCTTTCACCCCTGCAACAATCTCCTTGGGGAAGAAAACAAAAAACAAAATGGTGCCTATATGCTTTTGAAGCTAGAGTGAAAAATATGCACCAATATTAAAGCTTCCATAAAGTTTGCTGCCACACATTACAAAGCACTTCTCAATAATGCTCTCAGGTAAGCGTCATCATGAGATACAAACTGCCCGGCCCCATTTAAAGAGAGCAAACGTAGGTGAACCCTCATGGGAAAGCTGGCTCCATGCCCCGGGGCCACTCCCTGAGCCTCAGGCAGCTCCTTCATAAAATGAGGACAGTAGACCAGTTGATGTCTAAGAACCCTTTCACGCTCCAAATCTGTCTTTTTATTATTGAGACTGTAAAGAAAAAAACATCTCAGTGGGACAGCAACTCATAAAAAATTTAAACTTATTCCACCCAGAGATTCTTCATCTTTGCAGATTTTATGTCATGATGAGAACAGATGCCATTTGACTTTGTAATTAGAATTGAATTGATTTATAGGCTTATGGTGCCCCGCAGCGTGGTGGCTTCCCCACGTAGGAGGATTGCTGCTCCGGAAGAGCTTCAGCTTCTCTGATAGGAAGTTAAGCTTCTGCTTCATGCTGTAGTCATAGTTGCCTTTCTGACTATACCCAGGACCTGCCTTTGGCCTGATTCTCCTTTCTTGCCACGCTCTCTCCTGGCACCCTCTATCTGCTTCCCTTGGAAAACTCCGCATTATATCTCTCCACACTCCTTTCCTGAGTTCATCCTTCATTGCCATCTGCGTGATAGGCAGTTCCATTTTTTGTGATAGGCAGTTCCATTTTTTAAAATTACAGTTTCCAGCCCTGGCTGGTGGCACAGTGGATAGGTGCTGGCCTGCGAACCCAAAGGTCGCTGGTTCGATTCCCAGCCAGGGCAACATAACCAGGTTGCAAGCCAGGTCTCCAGCCAGGTCTGTGGCTGGAGGAAGGTGAAAGGCAACCATATGTTGATGTCTCTCTCCCTCTCTGCCTCTCTCCCTTCCCCTGTCTCTAAAAATAATAAAAATCTTAAAAATATATAATAAAATAAAATTACAGTTTTAATTCAATATTATTTTGTATTAGTTTCAGGTATATAGGAAATAGTGTGCTCAATCACACACTTCATGAAGTACTTACTCCCCGCAACCCACCTGATGCCATACCTAATCGTTACAATGTTGTTGGCTATATCTCCTATGCTGGGCCTATTTTGTAACTACCAATTTGTACTTCTTAGTCCCTTCACTTTTCCCACCTAGTTCCTGAACTCACCACTCGTCTGGCAACCCTCAGTCTGTTCTCTGTATCTGTAAGTCTGTTTCAATTTTGTTTGTTCATTTATTTTGTTCTTTATATTGCACATATAATTGAAATCATATGGTATTTGTCTTTTTCTGACTAAATTCACTTAGCATGCTTTCCAGGTCCATCTGTGCTGTGCCAAAAAGCGAGATTTCATTCATTATTCATTGCTGGGTAATATTCCATTGTACATATGTACCAAAGGTTTTTATTTCTTTCTTTTATACACTATTCTATTGATGGGCACTTGGATTGCTTTCATATCTAGGCTATTGTAAGTAATGCTGAAATGAACATAGGAGTGCATATATTCTTTTGAAATAATATTTTGGGTTTCTTCAAATATATACCCAGAGTGGAATCACTGGGTCATAAGGCAGTTTCATTTTTAATTTTTTGAGAACTCTTCACTGTTTGCCTTAATGGCGGCACCAGTCTGCATTCCCACCAAGAGTGGACTAAGGTTCCCTTTTCTCCACATCCTTGCTAGCACTTTGGTTTATTATTTATTTATTTTTAATATTTTATTTATTATTTTTAGAGAGAGGGGAAGAGAGGGAGGCAGAGAGGGAGAGAAGCATCAATGTATGGTTGCCTTTCACCAGCCTCCAGCTACAGAGCTGGCTGGAGACCTGGCTTGCAATTTAGTTATGTGCCCTGGCTGGGAATCGAACCAGCAACCTTTGGGTTTGCAGGCCAGAACCTTTCCACTGAGCCACCAGTCAGGGCCTTGTTGGTTTATTTTTGATAGCCATTCTGACAAGTGAGGTGATAGTAAATTGTGGTTTTAATTTGCATTTCTCTGATTAGTGATATTGAGGATCTTTTTATATGTCTATTGGCCATCCGTATGCCCTCTCTGGAGAACTTTGACAGCTCTACTTTTATGATCTATGAGGCATAGAACTCAACATGTCAAAAACAGACTCGCTCTGTCACCTTTCATTCTACTGCATTGTTTGTGTGTGTGTGTGTGCGTGTGTGCGTGTGTGTGTGTGTGATTATGATCTGTATCTTCTCAGTGTCTAAGGCTGGAAAACTTGTATTATGTCAGAATCTTTCCCATGCTTCCTTGTCAGTTATGGGTTCCAGAATAGCGCAACAGCTGAGTACCAGCTCTGCGCTGGGACAGCTTGGCTAGAGTCTCAGCTGCCCTGTTCTGCAGCCATGTGTATTATTCCTCAGTAAACTCTCCAAAACTGAGTCAATAGCCCTTCTCTTATCTTGTCATGAAAATCAGATTAAGTAATGTATGTGGAGTTCTTGGCATGGAGTAATCATTAATAAATAATTATTATCCTAGTTGAATTCCAACCTCCTCAACAGTTCTCTCAAATCTCCTTTCCCACTTGCACTAAGATACGAACTTTCTTCACCTTACACATCACCTTTACACTAGTTCCCTTTTTGTCATTTTATCCCACTAATTATTGTATCAGTCTCTGGCTTTCCATTTCCTACAGAATAGCTTCCCACTCTTTATTTTCTATTGAATTTAATCAAAATCCTTTAGTATTAATAAGCATTCATGATCTGTACCTGATGTCCTTTTCCAAAGGTACTTGCTATAGTTCAGTTATCTGTAACTTAAATTCAAACAACTTTAAATGCTTATTTTCTTCCAACCATAGTATGTAATTTGCCAATACTCGTATTTCCTCTTGCATGTTCTTCCTGCCAATGTCATCATACCCAAAATGAAGCTCAAACAGTACTTAAGTCTTTATACCCCTCTCATTTGGGGTTTTTTTCCTTCTATTTTAATTTCCTATACTTAACCTATCCTTTACTTACAGTAATTCTCTCCTTTCTTGCTTTCCTTCAAGATGCTCATGTACCTAGCTCATCTTTCTTATATAACTGCAAAATAACTTCAGAAAAGAAACCATTTAATTTTATATTTGTATACTCCAAATAGGTATTCCATTGGAAATGTACGTGGACAATATTTTTCAGAAATGAAGGAAAGAAGAACATAAATAAATAATGAATGAATTAATGAATTAATGAACTATTAGACAAATATTTATCTAGCATGCATTGTACTTTATAAATGGACAGAAAATTGGCAAAGCCAAGCACCAAAAGAATAGTTGGGTAGGAGACATTTTTAAAAAGTGAAAATTAACTCAAGAAATCACACTGCAAGTGTCACCACAGATAGAGTATGACTAATGGAGGGAGAAGTCAGTCAGAGTAACATGGAAGGACTAAACTTTCCATTTCACATATCTCAGGTTTGTTGTCTTAATCAATTACATACATATACGCAATGTTACCCTAATATAAAATACCTTGATTTCAACCATGAAGCAGCTAGTTAAATATTAATAATACTAGTTAATACAGTATACTGCTGTATAGTTTCCATGTTTCTTTCTTTCTTTCTTTTTTCTTTTTTTTTTGTACATTGCTTCAGTTTTAGTCTTCTCAATAGAGGCATCAGTAGTTTCTTAACAAGGAGATTTGGAAATCAAAAATGATTAAGTTGCCCACCTACTTAGTAATATAAGATCTGGGACCCAAATCCAGAGTTTATTCATTGAAATCTAGATTCTTTCATTCTTACATTCCGCAATTCATATGGATAGTTTGCATTCAACTTCAGTAAATCATGGTGACAAATCTGTATTTTATCCTTGTAAAAATTCACTCCTACTCTGATCAATGTTATTTTAAAACAAAATAGTAAGTTCAGTTAGTCAGAACTGAATCTCAACCTTTTTCATGTTGCTCATGCTACCCCTGACAAGAAGTAATGGCCCTCTGCAGATTTCCCACCACAGTGTAACAAGCCTGGGATGTAGAATCCACGTGCCAACTTGTTCTGAGGAAATGTGCTGTTCCTCTATAATTTATTTACTTTCTTCCTGGAGTCCATTTTCTCTGGATGATTTTAGTCTTGAAAAGAAAGCAGAGGTAGCAGCAAGCATATGAATGTTTCTGATAAATGATGCTTTATTGTTCTGAAACACAAAACCATACTACATGGAAGAGCTGTATATTGTAATACTATGAAAAGAATCATTCTTGTTTGAAAATAAAGAATTTAAAAAAGTAAAATTAAAGTATTGATTCAGCATTTCTTAGTCTGGGTGAGGCAGACAAAAATTTATTCAAGAATGCGGCTGTATATAAAATTATTTATTTAATTGGTTGCTAAAAGAGCTGAAGTTTGAGTTAAAACTGTATTTATACATTTTCCCTCTGTTCCATATGTGGAAGATAAAATTAATTTATATTTTTATATAAATTATATATATATATATATATAATTTATTTGAATATTATAAAAAGCATCTAATCAAAATTAAATGTAAATTTCACCATATTAAATGAATAATTTGGGAATCTCAAAATATAGAAACACATTCCAAATGTTTCACAAAGTCTGCCCATTAAAATGCCTACAAAGAACAGAAAAAGACTTAATTGCAAAAGAGTGGGTGGAAAATCAACCTAAAAATAAACCTATTAGCAAACAGTTCACCAGGAAGGCAATGTATACAATTGAATTTAAAATCACAGCCAATGAGAAACATTTGTTTTGCCCCTGAGAGGTTTCTCATGGACAAAACTGAAACGTCGTACTAGAAAATTCAGAGCTTCCTCCACCTTCTGTCTCCCAACATACAGTCTTAGAAGCATAGAAGTATCAATAACAAGAGAACTGAACAGTTATCCGTCTCTTTCATTTTCATCTTCTAAGAACAATATTTTCTTTCTACCTTCTCATCAGTCATATCAAATCAATATCTCGCCATCTGAATTCATCTGTAGATTGCAACACATACATGTTAGAAATTAATTGTGGTGTTACTCATATTTTAAGGAATGGGAGACATGAACTGTTGAGTTTTTAAGAAGTTTCACAATCAGGGAAGAACACAGAAGTACAGCAGAGTAGTCCATGATGGTAAAGCTCAACTTATGGAGCAAGCTTACATTCTTTCACCATTAAATATGATGTTAACTGTGGATTTTTAACAGTTACTCTTTGGCAGGTTGAGGAAATTTACTTGTGTTCCTAGTTTTCTAAAGAGTTATTTTTTATCATGAAAAGGTGTTATATTTTTTCAAAATTTTTTCAAGCATCTAGTGAGATGTTTATGTAGCATTTTTTTCCTATTCTTGTTTGTATAGCATATTACACAGACTGGTTTTCATATGTTGAAATAATCTTGTATTTCTGGTGTAAATCCTACTTGGTCATGATGTAGAATTCTATTTATATGCTGCTTAATTTGATTAGTTAGTATTTTGTGAGGATTCTTTACAATGTGATGTATTCGGTTTTTGTTTTATAGTAATTCTGGCATGATGGAATGAGTTGGGTTGCGTTCCCTCTTTTTATGCTTTGTGGAAGAGCTTGAGAAAGATTAATGCTAATTCTTTTACCATGTGATAGAATTCTACAGTAAAGTCTGATTCTAACATTTTCTTGCCTTAGTTTCTAAAGGTCAATTTGGATTATCTATCATTCAACAGATAAATGAAAAGATGCTCAACTTTACTAGCTTTTAGGGAAATGCAAATCAAAACTACAATGATATATTATCTCACATTTGCTGGAATGGCTATTATCAACAAGACAAATAACAAGTGGTGGAGAGGAAAAAAAGGAGTCTTCGTTCACTGCTGGTTGGAATGTTAACTGGTACAGCTACTATGGAAATAGTATGGAGACTCCTTAGAAAATTAAGAATAGAGTTACCATATGACTCACTAACCCCTCTTCTGAGTATTTATACAAAACATTTATTCACAAAGGTATATGCACCCCTGTGTTCATTGTAGCATTAGTCATGGTGGCCAAGACATGGATACAACTGAAGTATCCTTCAATAGATGATGGGATAAAGAAACTGTGGTATAAATATACCATGGAATACTACTCAGCCATAAGAAAAGATAAAATGCTGCCATTTGAGACAACATAGATAGACACAAAGGATATCATGCTAAGTGAAATAAGTCAGGCAGGAAAAAGTTAAGAACCACATGAATTCACTTGTACGGGATGGATAAAACCGAAAGCAACAGATACACAAGAAAAACATACAAAGTAAAACTCACAGACTCAGACAATAGCATGATGGTTACCAAAGTAAAGGGAGTGGGTGTATAGTAAAGGGTAAAGGTGCTCAAATATATAATGACAGAAGATTTGACTTCTCAAATTCTTCTAAAACATTGAAGAAAACACTTCCAAACTCATTTTATGAGGCCAGTATTACCCTAATATCAAAGCTAGATAAAGATACAATATTTAAGAAAACAGGCCATTATCTCTGATGAATATAGGTACAGAAAATTCTCATTAAAATATTAGCAAACTGAATTCAACAGAAAATTAAAGGATCATACACCATAATCAAGCAGGATTCATTTCTAACATGAAAGGCTGTTTCAACATCCACAAATCAACAAATGTCCACATTAATAGAATAAAAGCTAAAAGTCATATGATTGACAAAATTCAATAGCCTGTCATGATAAAAACTGTCAGCAGATTGGGTAGGTAATGAATATACACCTCAACAAAATAAAGGCAATCCATAGCTAACATTATACTCAATGGTGAAAGGTTGAAAACTTTTCTTCTAAGTTCAGGTACAAGGTAATGATACCCACTTACATCACTCCTATTCAACATAATACTGGAAGTTCAAACCAGAGCAATTAGGCAAGAAAAGAGATGATTTACATCCAATCAGAAAGGAAGGTACAAAATTATCTCTGTTTATAGATAATATGATCTTATGCGAGGTCTGTTCCAAAAGTATCCAGCACGAACTTTTAATTATATTGACATATTGGCACAATACTTTCAGGATAGACCTTCATATATAGAAAACCTCAACAAAAATCTGTTAGAATTGATAAAAACTCCACAAAGTGGCATGATGCAAGATTAACACATAAAAACCAGTAGGAATTTTATATCTAACAAACTATCTACAAAAAACAAATAAACTAATCCCAATTAAAATAACATAAAAAATAAGATACTTAAGAATAAATGTAATCAAGGAAATGAAAGACCTGCACACCCAAAACTATAAGATGTTAATAAAAGAAACTGAATTAGAAATAAAACAGTACCTTATTTTCATAGATCAGGAGAATTAACATTGTTAAAAATCCATACTACCCAAATCTATGTATAGGATATTCAATACAATCCTTAAAAATGACATTTTCTTCCTAAGAAACAATAACAGAAAGAACAATCCTAAAATATGTATGGAAGAATAAAAGTCCTGGATAGCCATAGCAAATTTTGAGAAAGATGAACGAAGCTGAAGATATCCCACCTCCTGAGTTCCAACTATATTAAGAAGTTACAGTAATCAGAATAGTATGGAACTGAAATAAAAACAGATACATGGTCTGATGGAACAGAATAGATTGCCTGGCACTAAATTCAAGCATACACAGTCAAATGATCTTTGATCTTACCATGTGGGGCAACATTGATTAATTTTTAAGGCATTATCTTAAAAGAAATAATTCAGAGAAATACAAATGCTCTATGATCTCACTTATGGTTGTGATCTTCAAAAACTGATGCCATAGAAACCGATAGTAGATTGGTGGTTTCCAAGGGCTGAGGGTTAGGGGGAAAGAGGGGATATTGGTAAAAGGTTACAAATTTCTAATTGTAAGATGAATAATTTCTGGACATATGTACAGCACAGTAACTACAGTTGACAATGCCATAATATATACTTGAAAGTTACTAGGATAATAGATCTTATGTGTACTCAACACAAAAAAAGAGAGGTAACTATGTGAGTTAACAGATGTGTTAATTAACCTTATTGTGATAATCATTTAACTATATATGTGTACAAAATGATCATATTGTATACCAGGACACCATAATCTTATACAATGTTATGTGTCAATTATATCTTAATAAACTTGAAAAAAATGTTCAGTACTAGTTATTACTTTCCCATGTAATAATGCTATAATCACAGAAAATTTCATTGTATTTACCCTTCTCTTGAACAATGTGTTGTTTTGGTCATCCATTTAAATTTTTATACTTTACACCACAAAATATATTATTTTTTTATTCAGTATTCATTTCTGTGTACCCACACACTTTCCATTTCTATGACTCTTGTTCTCCCCATATTTATGTTGAGGGACTCACTTTACTATTCACTTTCAAAACAAATTTACATCACCATCATATTTTAATATAATTTTGGCAAATATTTGTTGTGTGAAGAAACACAATAAGATAAATACAAAGATATAGGTACATTAATTCTAAAATTAATGTACACTTGGGTAATTTCCAACTGTGGGCTGATATAGATTCTACATACATTATTTTGATGAGATAGAACCTGGGCTGAAGATAATAAAAGCCCAGTATACTCAATCGCCAATAATTTATCTGAGAGACAGCACTTTTTATTATTGTTTGGGATATATTTTGGGCCTTAATTTATTTGTAAGTTTAACTCATTAAAATCATGATAATGTGGTTTTATAAATTGTTCAAATAATTTAATTTTAATATTTAATTTTTAGACTTTAATATATACCAAGTACTTCATAATGAAAAATAATTAATTTTCATATTTAAGACATCTTTGTTATTGCCATTCTTATGGATATGTCTAAATTTAACTTTTTTGAAGTGTCTTTAATATATTGAATAACTTTAATGAACTACATATTTGAACCTAATTAGTGGTAAGAAAAAGAATATGGAATTGAATTTTCAGCCTTGTGTACAAAGTGCCCTTGAAGATTATTAAATAACAGTACTCTTCTAATACATAAGAGTATATACTGGGAACGCTTTAATCTCCATTACATGCTAGTAGTCCAAAAACAAAGCAACTGAGCAGGTAATTGAAAATGGGTTAATAAAGTGCAAACTACTCATGATTTCCTGTTCTGACAGAGACAAGGCTAGCTTTGATGTAGAATGAGTTTAATGGTTAAGCCCCAAGAAAAGGACAACACACACAAAATGCTAATTTAGGCAGAAATCTCTTTCCTCTAATGTTATAATGCCATTTGCAGACAGCCACACTAGTGGGACAACTTTGACCTTTTGCTTTCTTAATTCAATTTTTCCCAGTTGTGGATTTGGTGAAATGTGTTAGAATCATTATATGCCATCCAAAGATGTAGACATTCTAATCCCTGCAATTGGGGAATATATTGCCTTAATATGTCACAAGGCACTTTTCAGAAGTGATTAAAAGTCTTGAGATGGGGAGATCATCTTAGATTATCTGATTGAGCCCAATAGTATCACAAGGGTACTTATACAAGAGAGACAAGACCACTTGCTAAGAGAGGTAGCTTTGGCGTGATAAATACATGATAATGAAGGAGGGTGGAAAGAAGCAAGGAAAGCAGGTGGCTTGCAGAAGCTAGAACAGGCTCAGTACGGACGCTGTCTCCCAGAGCCTCCGCAGGAAAGTAGCCCTGCCAACATCCAGATTTTAGGGCCTCTGGACTCCAGAACTATGAGATAATAAGCTTGTGATGGTTTAAGCTAGTAAATTAGTGGTAATTTTATAGAAATGAAAGACTGATACAGAAGATTATCATCTAAATCCCCTTCTTCCTTTTTCTCTTTTTTCCTCTTTATGATTTGCCTGCCCGCAGAGGACATATTCTGCTTTTTTATGACATATATATTTTTCAGGAAGTTGACCCTGGAAACCCCTGATTTTTAAACTCTGTCAGGGACAATCACTGGTAAGTGTGTCCAATTTAGGATTAAAATATTAGCAACTTTATTGGCCAACCAGACCTAATACTATGCTCTTCAACGTAGGCAACACACTGATTTTCTACATACATCTGTATAAATACAAGGTCTGTCTGGAAAGAATCAATGTTATATTGACATTGGCTTGATACTTCTGGGACAGACTTCATGTAAATACTATATAATTTCAATATAGATTTCTTACTTTGTTTCTGATTCAGAAAGGTGAAAATCTGATGCTTTATATTAGCTTTCTCAAATTCCTGCAATAACCTCTTAGGTTAGCTACTATTTCGTAGTTGGTGACTTGGGCAAGTCTCTCACCCACCTGCATCCCTTTGTCCTTATCCCTAGAATGTTACTAACAATGCTTCTGTCCCAGGTTTGTTCTACTGATGAAGTACATCTGTGCATGTACTTTGTGCTGAAATCAGTGTCTATCATGTAGTAAGTACTTAATCAATGTTAGCTACCTCCTCTCTTAGCCTGCAACTCTTACAGGGCTTCTTTAGTAACTACCTTTTTCAGTGCTTAAACTGTGACACATGAGCTGAGTACTCTGTAAACATGACTGACAAATGATTCTCTTTAGCACCAAATATTTCAAAATAACTAAATCTCTCAGGAATGCTTTTATTTTATAAAATGTTTCAAATAGGTCTATTTCCAACTGCCAATTAGGCTCACTCGATGGGGAAAGAAAAACCAAACAGTGTCAAACCTGAAGAAATACTAACCAATTTTTGTTTCTTCTTCACTTTAATAAATGCTCCATCTACCTTGGAAATAGTGATTCACAGGAAATAGTCGATTTCAACTTTGAGTATGTGGGGCAAAAAGCATAAAAAAAAAGAAGCTATATCTAGCTAAGCAATCCTACCAGGAAAACATATTTTGCAAAGAAAACAAGCCAAGGTTTTTCATATTGCCATGAGTTCATATAAGTTCTAAAATACTAAGTAATACATTTAACAAAATCAGTTATCTGCTTAAATGATAGAAATGCTTATTTTTCTAGTTTCCCCTTATTTACTGATATAGCAATTTAAAATCATGAGATGGAGGTAACACTGTCATCATTGTAATTATGATTTTAATTCATTATTGAACACAGTGTGACAAATAGGTTGTTCACATACAGCAAATCGGGGTAAAATTGTTAAAGAGCAGGTTGCCTTAAAACGGTGTAATTGCTCTGGATAGCTGTCTCTTTTCATGTACATCATTGATGTTTATCAACCTTCTTTGTCCTTGTCATGCTGACACGACAGATAGCATAATATTAATATACATATTCTAGGTCCTGTGGTTGCCTGGTAGTGAGTTATAGACCTAGAAGGACCTCACAGGGTCGTGTTAAGAACAGCAGTTTTTATTTTGTCCATAGCTCTTGCTTTTGGAAAAAGCTTTCTAAATGATTTATATTTTTCCTGTTTGCACTCAGTACTTGATAGTAGGTCAAGAAATAAGCAGTGTTTACTCCACATTGTCTATACTCTGATCCTATTTTACAGCTAAGATTTTAAATAATCTCAGTAGCCTTTTCAATATAAATTCCTAACTTTCATTTATTATTTACTCTAGAAATGATACCTTTATCCAGCATTGTTTTAATATAATCTTTTTGATGATTTCTCTCAGGCCAAATTGGAAGCAGTGTTAAAATTTTTGTTACTTTGAAAATTCAAATGGGGACATTTTGAAAAATTTTTTCTTTGCCAAAAAATAACAAAACAATGTATTGTTGGTGATAGTGGACAATGACTGACAGATGGCCTCTGTACTTGGGCAACTGAAGTGAATGTAGATGGGATGAGTTAAAAATAAGTGGCAATCTAGTTCCTCTTTTGGGGACTCAAATCCTCTTATTATTGAGCAGCTGTAAAATACATTACAACATCTCCTTTTTCTCCTTTTCTCATCTATCAACCTCACTCTCATGTCCAATGTTTGAGAATTGCAGCAATTCCCAATGTATTTGTGAAGTCAAGGTCATGTCAACATCCATATGCACTTGACAGGTGAGTTGTGAGCACTTTGCTGAAGGATGAAAGTGGTAAACCTTTTCGTTGGAATAAACTGACATCTGCTTCTGGTGAGCTCTATGCTGATTAAAATTATGTTTAACTGATGGTAAGAAATACAGAATGGCTCAAATGAGGTATATTATCTAAAGTAATATTTTTTCTTATTTGGCTCTACTTTTCTTTCTGTTTAACATGCTTTTTTTTTTTTTACTTTTTTAAAAGATTTTATTTCATTATTTTAGAAAGAGGGAAAGGGAGAGAGGGAGAGAGACATCAATGCACGGTTGCCTCCAGCCACAGACCTGACTAGAGACCTGGTTTGCAACCTGGTTATGTGCCCTGGCTGGGGAATCAAACCTGTGACCTTTGGGTTCACAGGCCGGCGCTTTATCCACTGTGCTACCAGCCAGGGCGTAACATGCTTTGAAATAAAAACTGAAGCCCTTTTACTTTTATTTGCTACAGCAGGTGTTAGAGATTTTTCTATAATTTTTTTAAAATTTCAAAATAATTGTTTTAATTGGCATGACATAGTTTATCAATAAACTTCAGAGGAACAGCAATGTGTTGAAATTTCATGTCAATCGAGCTATGTTTATTCAATAGGATCCAGAAGTAATCCTAAAGGTAGGTAGGTCTTCTATGTAGTAGGGAAGCTTGTTTCAAGCACCGTTTTCCTGCTTAAATCTAGCAATTTTGCATAGCAAGTCCCATTTTTGCTATAACAGGCTTAGATTATGAAGGACTTTTAGGGAAAGCTGTTGGAAAGTGTTTTCACTACAGTTGAACTGAACTTTCCAAATTTCTGCATTTGTGTGACTGAAAAATAATATTATTATTATACCATAAAAGTAATACTAGCTAATTCACTAGGTAGTAAAGATTGGATCTGTATAATTACAAAATTTTTAAATAAGAAATCTCCTAATTTTCATATACTAACTCCAATTCACCCAGCCTGTGATTACTGATTCAAAGTCATTTTCACCCTAATATCTGCCTCCTTATTGTTATATTATTTCCAATGAGACAGTAGTTCCAACATCTTAGACTCTATGATCCTTGACTGCACCAATATATATTTCCACTTTTGGTTAATAGAAAGAACCAACCGCAAGAGTAAATAACTAAAAGGTATTGCCTACCACTGTGAGTGCTTATTTAAGAATTAGCACTTTAAAGTATCTCTTTATACTTTTATGTGTAGTTTGTCCCATTCAAGCAATTATAATAATAGAGTCATTTTACAAATATTCTCAAATGTATGTCATCACATGTTTCCAGTGAATAATAAAAGTCACTTTAGAGCAATCTAATATTCTGCGTGTCTTAGAAATAAAAATAAGGAATTACATTTACTAAGAAAGTCAGATATACTGAGTATCCTAATCATTAACTTCTCCTTGATTTTATATACATTTATCATAGACATTATTTTAGATGAGGACTTTTCCAAAAGAATTTTAGATGAGGACTTTACACCAAGACATTCATTTCTAGAAGCACATACTAGTTTTGACAAACTATTCTGTGACATGTTCTACTAGTTTTGACAAACTATTCTGTGACATGTTCAGAATTTTACATAAGAAGTAATAATTTTTTCAAGCATATTATAGCAAAGTACATCTTCCAAATCTCAGGGATGATATTCCCCCTACAATAATTATTGGTTAAGTTTTATTTACTTCATATTTAGATGAATAACTCCATAAGTGAAAAAAATGTTTTGTTTAAAATGAATCAGCATTTACATAAAGAGAAAAATATAGCATTAATGGATATACTAAATATAACTATGGACTGATGCCATATTGTAACAGAGATATGGCCAAATCACTGGGTAGAGGAGAGTGGTCAGGAAGTGCTAAAGATGAGGGATTGAAATTGCAACCACAGTAAACATATTTCTGTGTAGGATATCTAAAATTTTACTGCCTATATTTTTCTCCAGGACCTTTATGGTGGCACTGCTTATGTGTAAGTCCTTTATCCTTCTTGAGTTTATTCTGGTGTATGGTGTAAGTTGGTGGTCTAGTTTTATCTTTTTGCATGTTGCTGTCCAGTTCTCCCAAAGCCACAGCTGAAGGGACTATTTTTACTCCACTTTATGTTCCTTCCCCCTTTGGTGAATATTAATTGACCATAGAGTCCTGTGTTTATTTCTGGGCTCTCTATTCTGTTCCATTGATCTATACGTCTATTCTTATGCCAGTATCAGACAGTTCTAATGACATTAGCCTTGTAGTATAGTTTGATGTCAGTATTGTGACTCCTCCTACCTTGTTCTTCTTTCTCAAGGTTGCTGTGGCTATTCGTGGGTGTTTTGGCTTCATATAAATTTTTGAATTAATTTTTCTATTTCTGTGAAGTCTGTCATTGGTATTTTAATTGGGATTTCATTGAATCTGTTTACTGATTATTTTGCCAAGGGCAAAGGAAATAAAAGAACAAATAAATGGGACTATATAAAATTGAAAAGTTTCTGTTCCGCTAAAGAAAACACCAGCAAAATTAAAAGGTGACCAACTGTATGGGAAAACATATTTGCCAATGATACCTCAGACAAGGGTTGGATCTCCAAAATATATAAAGAACTAATGCAACGGGAGGAGAGGGGAGGAAGAGGCAAAGAAGGGGAGCAGTTTAGACAAGAACCTAGTATGGAAGAACCATGGACATGGACAAGTGGGACTGACTTTGTGGGGGAGTGGGTAGGTGGGGAAAGGGACAGAGGGGAGTAAAAAGGGGATGGATGTAATACAACAACAATTAAATTAAATTAATAAATAACACTGAAATGCAAGAGAAAGATAGATTTATAAAAATAAACTTGTTCTTGGACGTATAATCCAGGGCATGGTGGGTCTGTGGGCTGGGCACCACAGCTCTGGCCTTCAAACTGTCAACCTCTGCGCCTGTTCCAACTCAACACTCTGCCATACACACCACAGGTGAAGCTCCGGTTGGACATGCTGCCCTTACTCCCTACTAAATGGGGTTCCACTGTCTGTCTTCCCATCGTTCAATGGCAGAGGTTGGGGGACCACTGGTTAAGCCTCTGGGGACATTAGTGCAGGTCTCTTGGTACCTGTGGGAGTGACTTTAGCACGAACGTGGTGGGGAGCTCATGGTGGCCTGGGGGGTGCCCTCCGAGCAGGTCCAGCTCACCCTAAGTGAGTCTTCTCCTGGCATCTCTGTCACCTTCCCAGCCCTTCCGTTAGAAGCTCTGCTTTCTCTCAGAATCTGACGTCCCTCTCCCTTCAAGCACTGTGCGGAAGCTTCGCATAACTGGGTGCTTATCAGGGCAAACTGGCAAGAGGAAAAAGGAAAAATAAGCAGGACGCCCTGAACTGTGGAGCACTGGAGTCATTTTCCCAGGTCCTCATGAGAGACAAGGTTTTCCTTGGCATTTCAGGAGCTTACCCCTCAACCATGGCTGCAGCTTCAGGGCAGGAGTAGGGCCAGGAGGGGAGGAGAGGGAAGGGCCCCTGGCAGTACCCCCTCTGGCTCTGACAAGCCCCTGTCCTGTCTCCTCTGCGTCCCTCCAGTCCTGCCCTTGGAGCTGTGCTAAGACTCACCACCTTCAGGACAGTGCTAAGAGATCCAGGTGGAAAACCCATCAGGTCACCATTGTCCTGGTCACTTGTCCGGTTCTGACTTCCGTTCCCAGTCTGCCTGTTGCTGATTCCTTCCAGAATCCTCACACACTGGATTCTCTGTTTAGTCCTGAGCTTGCAGTTGTCATGAAATCAGGGTGGGAGGGGGGTGGGGCTGGCAATGGACCTGCTCCATGTTGGTGGCTCCAAGATGATGTTTTCTCTTTCTTCAAGGAGAAGAAAGGAGCCCTGGCTGGTATGGTTCAGTGTGGCTCAGTGGGTTGGCACTGGCCTGCAAACCCAAAGGTCACTGGTTCGATTCCCAGCCAGGGCACATAACCAGGTTGCAAGCCAGGTCTCCAGCCAGGTCCTTAGCTTGAGGCAGGTGAAAGGCAACCACACACTGATGCTTCTCTCCCTTTCTCCCTCCCTTCCTGCCCTTCTCTCTGAAAATAATAAAATCTTTGAATGAATGGGAAAAAAAGAAGAAGAAGAAAGGGAAGGAAGAAAGTGGGCCTGGACAGCAAACAGACCTTCTTTAGGAAAGAGGGGACGGGGTTATCTGACACTCCCTGCCCATCCGTCCTGCACATCACTAGTCTTTCCTTGTTGCCAGCAGAACGACGAGGGGCGGCAGACCTCTGGGGCACTTGGTAGAGCCACAGGGCTGAGAAGTCCTGGGTCCCTGAGTCACCATATGGAGAGGATGAGCCGGGGCGGCTCCCTGGCCCACCTAGTAGGACACAAGAAGCAAGTAGACTTCACTGGGTTCAGATGCTGATAAGTACATTATGACAGCTTGATATTATTATCCTCGCGGACAGAGTCTGATGAGAAATTGGACTCTCCCTGGCTCGACTGCTGAGTGTCGGACTTTTGATGAGTCACTTTCTGTCTCTCCTGTTCATTTAACCCCTGCCGAATGGGGTGTGTTGACTTCACCCACCAGCATTATTTGTCCCTTCTCACAGCCAAGTTGAAAGATAAATTGGAGCATCTCTGGAAGGAAAGTGCACATGAAGGCAAGGCATTATTATTACCACAATTTTGAGCAGCATTCTGCCAAGTACACAGAGAAAAGTTATTAATCATCCCTTACCTTTGACAGAGTCAAAGTATTGTTTCTGCAGTTGTGATCTGCTGATCACATTCCGCTGATAGTACTGCCTCCTGTCTGATGATCACATGTCCTGGACCTGGAGTAGCATCACTCATGGGCACAGTACCCTGGCAGCTGTCAGGACCCAGCCAAGGTACTGAGAAGGTCTTTTACATGCTTGGTTAAGTTTATTCTTAGGTGTGGTTTTTTTTTTTTTTTTTGGTTTCGTTTTGGTTGTTTTTTCTGATGCAATTCATTGTAAATAGGATTGTTCTCTTAGTTTCCCTTTCCAAAAGTTTGTTGCTGGTACATAAACATGCAATGGATTTCTGGGTATTTATTTTGTATTCTGCTACTTTACCTGGGTTCATGTCAGTTTTAGGAGTGTTTGGAGAGGTCTTGAGGCTCTTTATGTACAAAATGTGCAAACAGTAACAGTTTTACTTCCTCCTTTCCAATGTGGATGCCTTTTATTTCTTCTTGTCTGACTGTTATGGCTAGAGCTTCTAGTACTTTGTTGAATGAAAGTGGTGAAAGTGGACATCCCTGTCATGTTGCCAATCTTAAGGGAAACATTTTTAGTTGTTGCCCATTGATTATGATAGATGTTGGTTGTGTGTTTGCCATATATGGTCTTTGAGTTATGTTCCCTTTATTATCACTTGCTGAGAGTTTTTATCATAAAGGGTGCTGGATTTTACCAAATGCTTTTTCTTCACCTGTTGATATGATCATGGGATTTTTATACTTTCATACTTAATTTTGTTTATATGGCATATCACATTTGTTGATTTGCAGATGCTGCACCAACCTTGCATCCCTGAAATAATAAAGCCCACTTGATCGTGGTGTATTAGCCTTTTTTTTTCTTCTTCAGTGTATAATCATTTAAATGCATTGCTAGATCTGATTTGATTTACTAAAATTTTGCTGAGAATTTTAGTATCTATGTTCATCAAGGATATTGCCTATTGTCTTTCTTTGTAGTGTCTTTATCTGGTTTTGGAATTAGGGAAATGCCAGCCTTGTAAAAGGAGCTTGGGAACCTTTCCTCCACTTGAAATTTTTGGAATAGTTTGAGAAAGATAGGTGTTAGTTTTTTGAATGTTTGGTAAAATTCACCTGTGAAACCACCCAGTTCAGGACTTTTGTTTCTTGGGAGTTTTTGATTACTGCTTCAATTTCATTAACTGCCATTGATCTATTCAGATTTTCTGCTTCTTCCTGATTGAGTTTGGAAGATGGTGTGTTTCTAGGAATTTACCTATTTCATCCAGATTGTCCAATGTGTTGGCATATAGTTATTTGTAATGTTTTCTTACAATCCATTTTATTTCTACAGAGTCCATTGCTACTTCCCTCATTTCTGATTTTGTTTATTTGGATCCTGTCTCTATTTTTTTTTTTTTTTTTTTGTTCATTGATTTTTAGATAGAGAGGAAGACAGAGAGACAGAAATGTCACTTTGTTGTTCCACTTATGTATACATTCATTGGTTGTTTCTTGCGTGTGCCCTGACCAGAGGCTGGACCTGCACCTTTTGTATAAGGATGATGCTCTAACCAGCTGAGCTATCTGACCAGGGCTCTTTTTTTCTTGATAAGTCTGAATAAACGTTTGCCAATTTTGTTTATTTTTTTCAAAGAACAAGCTCTTGGTTTCATTGATTTTTTAAAAAGATTTTATTTATTTACTTTTAGAGAGAGGGGAAGGGAGGAAGAGAATCATTGATATGTGCAAGAGATACATCGATTGTTTGCCTTTCCCAAGCTGCCAGGTGGGCACCTGGCCTGCAACCCAGGCACATGTCCTGATGGGGAATCAAATCAGTGACTTTTCAGTTTGCAGGCTGGCACTCAATCCACTAAGCCACATCAGCAAGACAATCATTTTTTAAGTGAAATAAGTATCTCATTTATTTCTGGTCTGATCTTATTATTTCCTTTCCTCTAACAACTTTGGGCTTTGTCTGTTTTCCTTTTTCTAGTTTCTTTTGGTGTAAAATTATATTATTTGAGATTTTTCTTTCTTTCTTTCTTTCTTTTTTTTCTTTTTCTTTTTTTTTTTTGAGATAGACCTATAATGCTATGAATTTCCCTCTTAGGACTGCTTTTGCTATGTCCCTTAGCTTTTGGGTTGTTGTGGTGTCATTTTTGTTTCTTTCAAGGTATCTTTTGATTCCTTCCTTGATTTCATTGTTAACCTCATCATTGTTCAGTAGCATGTTTTTTATTCTCCATGTCTTTGTGTGTTTTTCGGTTTTTTTTCTTGTGACTGATTTTCAGTTTCATACCATTATGGTCAGAGAAGATGCTAAACATCATTTCAGTCTTCTTAAATTTATTAAGATTTATTTTGTCATCACATGTGGTCTGTCCTAGAAAATGTTCCATGTGCACTTGAAAAGAATATATATTATACTGTTTTGGGATGAAATGTTCTGAAGATATCAATTAAATCCATCTAAGCTAGTGTGTCATTTAAGGCTTCTGTTTCCATTTTTGATTTTCTGTCTGGAAGATATATCCACTACATCCATAAGATGTTAAAATTCCCTACTATGACTGTATTACTGTTGATCTCACTCTTTACATCCATCAAGATTTGCTTCATATATGTTAGTGCTCCTGTGTTAGGTGCATAAATATCTAGAGGGGTTATATCCTCTTGTTGAATTGTTTCCGTTTCATTATTATTTATCACCTTTCTTTGTCTCTCACTATATTGTTTTAAAGTCTATTTTGTCAGATGTAAGCATTGCTATATCAGGGGTTTTTTTCATTTCCATTTTATTGAATATTTTTTCTATCCCTTACTTTTATTCTTTGTGTATATCTTTCATTTTGAGGTGAATCTCTTTGTAGATAGCATATGTATGGGTCTTGTGTTCTTATTCATTTAGCTACCCTAGGTCTTTTGATTGGAGCATTTAAGCCATTTACATTTAAAGTGATTACTGATAGGTAAATGTTTATTGTCATTTTACTATTTTAACTATGTTCCTTTTTTGTTTCTTCCCTTTCCCCTTCTCCTCCTTCTTATTATCTTCTTCTTCTAGAAGATCCTTTAACTGTTCTTACAATACTGATTTGTTGGTACCAAATTCCTTTAGCTTTTACTTGTCTGGAAAGCTCTCTATCTCTCCTTCAATTTTTTATTTAAAAATTTTTTAAATTTAATTTTAGAGAGACAGGAAAGGAAAGTAAAAGAGAGAAAGACATCAATTTTCACTTACTGATGCATTCATTGGTGGCTTCTGGTATATACCCTGAGCAAGGAAGACATACAGATAGTTGATAGACATATTAAAAGTTACTCCATGTCACTAATCATTAGAGAAATGCATATGAAAAACACAATGAGATACCACATCACAACAGAATGGCTCTCATCAATAAATCAACAAACAAGTGTTGGCAATGATGCAGAGAAGAAAAGGAACCCTGGTGCACTGTTGGTAGGAATGTAGATTTGTGCAACCACTATGGAAATTAAATTAAAAATCATATTGCTTTATGATCTAGCAGTTCCATTTTTGGGAATATATCCAAAGAAACTCAAAACACTATTGCAAAAAACATAGATATGCACCCCTATTTTCATTGAGGAGTTATTTATAATAGCCACGGTATGGGAGCTACCTATGTACCCATCACTAGACGAGTAGATAAGAAAAGCTGTGATACATTTACACAAAGGAATACTACTTGGCTGTGAAAAAATTGAAATCTTACCTTTTGTGACAGTATGAATGGACCTAAAGGGTATTATTCTAAGTGAAATAAGTTAGACAGAGAAAACTAAGTACCATATAATTTCACTTTAATGTAGAAGTTAATGAACAAAATAAATAAACCAAACAAACATTCATAAATACAAAGAGCAGACTGAAAACTGTCAGAGTGGAGGGGCTATTATTGGTGGCTGGGTAAAAAAAATAAAGGGATTAAACAGTACAAATTGGTTACAGAATAGCCACAGGGATGTGAAATACAACATGGGGAGTAGGAGTATAGTCAATATTATCATAAGTAGGTATATATGGGGCCAGGTTGGTATTGAAGCAGTAAGGGGACCACTATGCAAAGTACATGATTTTCTTACCACTTTGTTGTACATTTGAAACTAATACAGAATAATATTGAATGTAAATGTAAATTGAAAAATAAAATAAATAGCCCTGGCTGGTGGCACAGTAGATAAGACCCCGGCCTGCAAACCCAAAGGTTGCTGATTCTATTCCCAGCCAGGGTACATAACCAGGTCTCCAGCCAGGTCTCCAGCCAGGTCCTTAGCTGGAGGCAGGTGAAAGTCAACCATACATTGATGTTTCTCTCCCTCCCCCTCTCTCTGAAAAATAATAAATAAGATCTTAAAAAAATAAAGTAGATAAAAAATAAAATAAACAGGAAAATAAAATAAATAAATAAAAATAAAATAAAATCATTTTCTGTGTGGTACCAGATGATTTGTCCTTATTTACTAAGAAAATTTCCTTCCTAAAGATTTAATTGTTCTTTAGTTTAAATTAATATCAGCATTATCAAAACTTAGTGTGAGAAATGATATATAATAAAATCCCCAGTATTATTCTATTCAATTGCCTTACATTCATTTCTTAAAATAAATGAGCCTGACTTAGTTGCTCTATATATCCATCCATAGTGCATGCATGTACACACATCTGCCATTTCTCATCACATTTATGAAAATGTTCCTAAGCCAAAGGATTGAAAAATAAGTTATCATACTACTTTCAGAGTCCCTTGGAATTAAATATATGAGATTTCATGGTGAGTGTCTTTGATGTATGAACACCCCTGGAAATTTATATTAATATTAATATTGAGGTATTAAAATATTTGCTATCTTCAGTGACACCTGGTGGAACTATAATAGCTGTCAATCATCCGGGAAATGATATAAGTCAGAGGGGATCCAATATTCAAAGTGATGGACCCTGAGGAGAGATGTTTCAGTAGCAGCAAGTAGGGACTGCTACAGTGTGTGAGCAGCCATCACAGATCATACAGCTCCCATAGTTTACAATTCAACTCAAAATAGAAAGTTGCTTTTGGGTTCTTAGTTGCAGGGCTTTCTTATGCATTCTCCTTGACTCTAAATGCACAATGCATCTATATTTAGCCTAAAAGTAGTACTTCCAAGATAATCATTGCCAAAGGAAGCATGCACAGAGCTCTGTATTTGAGGCTACAATGCACACTAACTTAAGGTAGGTAGTCTTTGCAGAAGGGGATTACACAACAGAGAAAAAGGCTGTATATATCATAAATAGTGCGAAAAAAAGGTCATGCCAATAGCAATAATATTAATAATAAAAGCAATTGTTTATGTGGGGCATCCTAAATATTTCATGAAGAGTATTTAATAAAATGGAATAACAGGTATATACTATAATTCCCATTTTATAACTGAGAAAACCAGAGTTCAGAAAGGAGAAAATAAGCTACCGAAATACACAGAGCTACTACACTGCAGAACCTGGATTCGAATTCAGTATATATTTCTCTATATGTACACTCTCATTAAACTCTAGGTCTTCTAGTTTCTCCACCTTTTGTTTAATAGTTTTCTTACTATTCCTGATAATATTTCATGGTGTATGTGTGCACACACACACATGCCAATTCTCATCAAATTTCCATAGCCATGGAATTGAAAACAAAAGCTATCATACCATTTTCAGAATATGCTTTCTTCTTAGGACTTCTAACTAGAAAGACATGTGAGAACATCCAGTTATTTTAACTGGTGATGAGAACACCTTGGCTTTCTTAAAACACACTTCAATCCTGTCTTCTACAGTCTGTTTCACAAAACAAAACTACCATTTCCCTATAGTATATCCCATCACTAATGCTCTACCTTCCTTCCTTCTGCCTTTCTCATAAGTTTCTTCCTTCATATTCCAGCTGCCACCACCTCTTCTAGTCCATCAGTACCTGCACATGGATGGTGACAATTCCTATGCAACTAGGTTCTAATCATTTCTAGTTTCTCCTCAGTGACATCCACCCAGAACTCATGGCGCTGCTCCTCTTAATGCAGTAACTCAAAGTGGTCAGTAATACTTGGTGGCTCTCTATTACCTCTAGCATAAAGTCTGACTAGACTTTCACCTGACAGCAGATACAAATTTAAATATTCAATTAATGTAAAACAAAAAGCTAGAGATGAGGAGACTGGGGTAAAAATTTGTGTCATATTTTTCAAGCAAAATAGGCAAAATTTAGCAAATGATCAAGTGTGTGAAGTATTTGATCAACATTGTTATAGACTAAATTGTGTTCCTCTCTCCCAAATTCATATATTAAAGTCCTAACCTCCTGTACCTCAGACTGTATTTTTACTTAAAGCCTCTAAAGAGATAAGTTAAAATGAGGTCATTAGGTTGGTCTCTGATGCAGTATGACTGGTATTCTTATGAGATTAGACACAGATATACATAGAGTAAGACCATGTGAAGACACAGGGAAAAGAGAGAAGCTCCAGAAGAAACTAACCCTGGCAACATCTTGATCTTGACCTTCTGGCCTCCAAAATTGTGAGATATATATTCCTCTTGGTTTGCCTACATAGTAGGTGGTTCTCTGTTATGGCTGCCCAAGAAAACGAATGCTAATGTTCTCCTAAAAGTAACTTATCACATACAAATACAAAAATGGGAGAAGACATATATGTTCATGACTGCTGAGTACCAAATTACAGTATTTTTAAATTAAACCATATTCCAAATGTGCTTTATTTGGAGGTTAAAGAGATACATTAAGTTGCTGCCATGAATAGAAAATAAAGGAGAATATGTGGAAAAATTGTTAATTAAAAAATGTTTCAAAACACTATAAAAATATAAACCCAATTGCATAACTTATAAGGATAAAAGCTCTTCAAAGGTGATTTTGCGCATTTCATTTGTATGTTTTCTCTGTTATCATAGCTTTTAACAGTACAATGGCTTACAGTTCATTTCAAAATGGAAATTGACTTTTTAAAAATAATTTTCAGTTGAGTTGGTTCTCATTCTAGCATCTAAAAAGTTTGCTTTTATTTATTTTTGCTGGTTATGTATTTTACTGTACATTTACTGACCTTATAGAGATTTTTCATCATTTTATAATATTTTCCAATTATTGTTATATTCCAATTTCTCATTCTGTGCTCTTTATTTTCTTCCTAATCTTGAAATCATCTTTCTTGAACTGGTAGGGTGTATAAGAAAGTTAACTATAACCTGAGGAAAATCAGAGGCACATATCTGTTTTATTGCATTAGCAGTGCTGTGGGTGATTTCTGAGTTACTAGTACAATCAAAAAACATTTAGTCACCTTTTTCTTCCCTGAGTCTGTGTAGAAGCCTGTGAGCTCAAGGACCATGTCACTACTTGTTTTACCATTTCACCTCTAGCATCTCAAATAATGCTTAATATATAATTGGTTAAATGAAGAAATATATAAACTTTGTTGATGTTTTTCAAAATGTCCAACAGTTTCACTAAGCAAATATTATATACTCAGAACTTATTATAATTGATGAAGAAATATTTTATAACCATTTTGTAATTTTACAAGAAACATTTGCTATCTTACTTAGAAGATATTTGTAAGAGATAAGAAACAATGGGTGAAAGACTAAAGGAAAAATTATGTCATTCAGACTAAACATCAATATTTACATTGTAGTCTATGCACCAGCAGTATCAACATCATGTTGCAAGCCAGGAGTTTGCACCTCAACTTATAGAAATACATCTGTATTATCATAAGATCATTGGGTCATTTTTATGTAAGTTAGTATTTATGAAACATCCTGATATAACATCAAAGAATATAAATACTCACAAGAGGCCAAAGAGAGTCAGAAAAAACTTCATATAGAAGGAACTTGATGAAGTTACATAACTATATAATTACAAAGAATAACAGACCTGCTCCTGAACTCTAATAACTTTCCAAACATAACTTAAAGTGTTAAAAATCACTGATTTTCCTTATATTCAATTTACATGAAACTAAACAGTTTATTTATATTTATATAAATTTATATTCATGGGAAATAAAAGAAAAATATCCTTGTTGCATGCTTTCTATGCATGAACCATGTTTTATAATATCCTGGGCACTCCCTCACCTGAAACTTTAAATTGATGTGAACAGCAATTAGGCATCACTCAGGATTACTTCAAGTGAATGGTGTAATTAGTTGATGTGAAATTAATGAAGAAGAAACACAGGAAATGTGCAAGAAGAGGACTGATGGTCTTAAGGTTAGCACAGGTTAAGTCAGGAACTCCAAGTCCCCTGAAACTATTAACTTCCTGTTAATCTTTTGTGAACATT
The DNA here is from genome assembly GCA_004026585.1 of Noctilio leporinus. Lineage (NCBI taxonomy): Eukaryota > Metazoa > Chordata > Mammalia > Chiroptera > Noctilionidae > Noctilio > Noctilio leporinus. Next base: position 96,899 of record PVIW01003322.1, read on the forward strand.
TACTAGCTGCACATAGCCATGAATTTCTGTTTATTTATTTTTGAGGCAATACAATCACAACAATCTAAAGAAGATATAAAATAGATTAAATCATAGCAGTTAACTGTATTTTAAACTGATCTTATTTCTATATTCATCCTATCTTCTAACAGAACACTGATGGCCATTTACAAAACCTCTTTTCACTGGTTTAAAGATAGCACAAGTTGTTGAAAATAATTTAACCCATAATTTATTAATTAGAGTTGATGGTATGTTAGCTACATATTATGATGGCTCAGAGCTTTATAAAGCCTATATCAACTTCCCATGTTAATTCTAAAGCATAATGAACTGGTAACATAAAATCAAGGTAATCCAAAATTCCTTTGTATTTTTCATTCAAATGATTTCTCAAATATGACTTGCCTTTTCCGTTTGCTTCTGTGAAGTTGTATTAAAGTTAACTTTTAAATTCTAATTGATACACCATAACATGATATTTGGATGTTTACTGGAAGTATATAAGGAATGCCTGATTATGTAGAATAGAGAAATTAATTTAGGATATAAACTTTTGATAATTAAAATAATTTTATCACATTAAATTCATGTAGTTTAGAGATTTAAAATAATCTCCGCCCTGGCTGGTGGCACAGTGGATAAGGTACTGGCCTGCAAACCCAAAGGTCGCTGTTTCCATTCCCAGCCAGGGCACATAATCAGGTTGCAAGCCAGGTCCTTAGCTGGAGGCAGGTGAAAGGCAACTATACATTGATGTCTCTCCCCTCTCTAAAAATAGCAAATAAAATATTTTAAAATAAATAAATAAATAAAATTTAAATAAAAAATAAAAATTTAAATAAAATTAAAGATTGAGAATGATAGGATTCACACTTGATACTGAAAGGAAGTTAATCTTAAAACATAATTCCTGTATATGCTTTATAATTAAGAAGAAAATGATTCATAATGAAGATCTTTTAAAAAAGGGTATCTCAAATATTTCATAGTTGTTTCATATTTCCTTATTTGTTATAATCAGCTTTTCTTCAGAATATGGTTTTTAAAGTTTCAGTATTACCATTATAAATGAAGATTATTCTGATTTATTCTAGTTTTTCTCTGTATAATGAGTTTGTAACTAATAATGTTGGGATTTGGGGCATTTTTAAAAAGTGATACATGGATTTTGGTGTTCTGTTTTCATCTTGTTTATTATATAATTAACATTACTCCTTAATTAGTTATTTTACATTGAAGTGAAATTGTACTTAATCTCTGGCATTTGCTCTGCTCTATATTTATTGAAATAGCAAGTATTAACATTCTCAGCATTCATCAAGCAATCCCCCTTCATTTAGTTTATATTATCTTATAATGTCATGATAGCAAAAGTAATATGTCAATGATTAGCCATGAAGCATCTAATTAAAAAACTAAGTATAAATGTAGGCTAATTTTAATATAAATCTTTTTAAAGAAAAACTAGAATGAAAAACAAATTCAGCATGACATCAAAAATTTATCTTGCCCCTTGGCTTTAATATTTACAAATTTAAGATTTGTTTGCTTTCCATTTGGAAAAACTTGTAAGAGATCCTCCATAACCCAGTCCTGGTGATGCTACAGAAGTAAGAAGGAGTCTCTTGTATCCCAAAATTTAACAATAATTTAAAAGAAGAAAGGAAGGAAGGGAGGGAGGGAGGAAGGGAGGAAGGAAGGAAGGAAGGAAGGAAGGAAGGAAGGAAGGAAGGAAGGGAGGGAGGGAGGGAGGAAGGAAGAAAGATGGAAGGAAAGAAGGAAGAAAAGGAAGGAAGGAAGGAAGGAAGGAAGAAATCTCTTTAAGAAGTAGAATATGTGGAGGATAAGTAGTAGCTTAGGAAAGAAGCTATTACTGATGGAAATGGGGATATAAATCTTCCTGTTGTTTTGTTCCACTTTGCTTACTCTACTGACTAAGGGTGAGTTAGGAAAGCAGCAGTGCCAGGCCAGGGCAGCCAGGTGGACATTCCTGGATCCCAGCACCCCTTTAGCATGTGTGGATGAGCTGGCCCACCCCTGACAACCTGCTCTTTGACATCATCCAGGATTGAAATCAAAATGTAATCTATATTGTCACCTGAACTTTTCCTGTTATCCAGTCTCCTAAACACCAAAACAGAGGCTCAGTCAGAGGGTTCAGCACCTTCCCAGGAGTAACACTATTGATCATGAGCTGAAAGTTGCAAGGAAATAAGGGGTTTAGATGAAAAACAATGTGTCACTAGTAAAATTTCAAGCTCGGTGGGAGACAAACAAGTAACTAGTATATGACAGAGTTTCTTGAAAACAGAGTTGTGGAAAAATGTATGTTCTAATGATACCATAACATGCCACCCTCGTGCAATGTGGACGATGGGCAGGGGAAGCGAGGCAGGAAGTGTGGGAAGCAAACGCAATGTGATGCAGTTCTGTGTTGTCCTGATGGCACATCCCTTACCCTCCACAAGCTACTGTTCAACTCAGAAGACAACGGTGTTCCGTGTCTCAAACAGTCCTCAAAAGTTTTCAGATACTGTCAAATGGCTGCAGATATTGGTAGAAATATAAAAATGTGTATTTTCAGTGGTTGTGATAGAGCCCCTAGGAGGGCAAAAATTAGTTCTTGTTGGGGGGTGGGGTAAGATATACGTAAAAGTAAGATATACATAAAAACAAACAAAGACACTCATACAATTAGGGTAAGCTTCCTAAATAGCAATGCCCTATGCAAAATTAAAATAAAAATCCTACTTTTTGAAATCTTATTCAAAAAGTGGGAGAAAAGTGCCACTAAATATAATAAAAGATGTGATTTTTTTTTCTTTCATCTGCAGTCCAGTTCTCTACTTGTAGTGTTTATTTGCTATGTAATGTCAAAGTAAAGAAAATTAAATTTTAAATTTTGTATATTTTTTCTTTCCTCTTCCTACTGTGCATTCGCAGCTTTAAATGCAAATATAAGGCCATTTAACTCCTTTGTGGAATTCCTGAAATTACACAATTTGTATTTCATGGCTCATACATGCATATGTATTTCTCTTTTCATCAGAACACTAGAAACATTGCACAAAATTGTCTTCCAAGTAGCGGTATTCTGCATTTCTACCAGCAATAAATAAGACTTCCATTGTTCCACATCCTTACCAGAATTTGGTGTTGTCAGTGGTTCAGATTTGGGTCCTTCCATCTTGCCTCATTTGAATTAATCACTCACAAAGGTTAAGAAACTGCGAAGTTACTGAGTGTCAGATTACCATCCCATTTTCCAGGGCACTAGGGTCCCTCCTTTTCTCACCCCAGCCACAGAGGGTCCTGAACTCAACTGCTGATATGCAGCCTGGCTTGGGAGCTCTGATGCTGGTCGTTGGGGTCCCAATTATTTTCACACGCCTAGGTCCTATTTCTCCAACATCTCAGCCTGAGATTCTATTTTCTATAAACAGTTCTTTTTATTTTTAATATTTTATTTATTATTTCTACAGAGAGGGGAAGGGAGAGAGGGAGAGAAACATCAATGTATGGTTGCCTTTCACCTGCCTCCAGCTACAGACCTGGCTGGAGACCTGGCTTGCAACCTGGTTATGTGCCCTGGCTGGGAATTGAACCAGTGACCTTTTCTATAAACAGTTCTAATTGTCTTAGCCCAGGCTTCCAAGAGGAGCTTGAAGCAAGATTTATGTTCTAATGTTATCAGGATGTGCAATCCCAAATGAAGCAAGAATGAAGAAAAAGAGAAAGTAAGGATATGGAGCAAACACAGGTGGTATTTTTCCTTGCTGGTCATTTTATCACACAAACTGTGAAAGAATAAAGTTTGGTGGTTGCACTCTCTGGGCCATTATATAAAGTTTCATATGGGCTGTAATTTGGAATATACCGTCAGGAAAAGGAAGAAAGTGGAAATGTACGTACTGGCTTAAAAAAAAATCTCCTATTGATTAAACATTTACCTGTATATAGTAAGTAAACTTTTCACATATTTTGTGAGTCCATCATCTGGCCTCTTTAGCAACTGTTCATATATCTATATAGATATACAGATATAGATATAAATATAAAAGGCCTGCCCTGAAAATATCAAAACAATGTCAATATAATTAAGTCTGCATGGCTGATACTTCCAGGATAGACCTTCATATATACACCCCCAGGCCTCAGGGTGGCCTTGAGTGAAGAAGTCAGACACTATTGATATGCAGTTAGCCCATCTTGAGCAACCAAGTAGCATAGCTAACTATAAGGAGTTGCCCCCATGGGGGTGGCTGAGGTAGAAAAATGAGGGAATCCAGAGGCACTGAGCCAGGAGGACACAGTCCAGTGGCTGAAGTGAATCTTATACACAAAGCGGACTAAAATCAATGGTCAGCCAAAGCAAGAATTCAAACGGCAATAAATACACTCAGAGAAATAAAAGAAACTGGGAACATGAAACAATAGCAAGCAGATATAAAAATGAATGAGAGACACTAATTAGAAAATATAAATGCCAAATGCAAGAAAAAAAAAATGCACAGGTTGGAAAAGCTACAGACACAGCAATCCAGGTGAATGTTAGGTCACGGCGTTAAACAGGAAATTCAAACAAAGTATTAAAAATATTGAATATGAGAAAAATGTAATAGGTATGGAAGCTAGATATTCATAAATAATCTTTCTTGGATGTTCATAATAATACAAAAGAAAAAGTCAGTACGGTGGAAATCAGGCCTTTGTGCCAACCTGACAAAGCAACTAGGAACGACATAAGTAACCTTTAAATCACTGAAAATCTTACTAGAGAGGAGGAATTATTAGACTAAAGCATGTGGAAATGGGGATCCCGAAAGGAAAGCTGAGTACGATGCCCTGCGCTGTCCCTGAAAGCAGCCACCCGGACTCTCCGCCCTGAGGTGCCGTTTCGCAGACTCCTGTAGCAGGAGACCCCCTCGGCGGCTGCAGACGCCCGTGCGCTTCTGAAGAATGCCTTTCTGTCCGCTTCTCTTCTCACTGTTCCTTTTCATTTCTATTTTCCACTTATTATTGTGTTACTAATTTCTAGTTTTATTTCATCAGTTTATTTGTACTTGTTGACATTTTTTTTTTTGCATAAATACATGTAGTCTCCTTTTGTGAGTGTTCCGTGTGCTTTTAGAAAGGTTTATTCTCTGCTATTGGTACACCAAGTGGAATAGAAATATAATCTTTAAAATATACATTTAAATCATGTCATTAAGAACTCCTTCAGCTTTTTCTTTGAATGAAGAATGGTATTCTAAAATACCCCCTTATCATAACTTTTATATCTTTATTATAAATGTCTTTACAAGGATAAATTGTACTTCTTTATTTAATGCTGCTTTGCTTAAATTCAGCCTTGCCAGATGTTATATTTGCTATCCTGCTGTTTGTTTGCATTTGCCTGGTTGTATTTCTATGTCATCCTGGGCTTTTACGTTTGGCCGTTTTTTTTTGTTTGTTTGTTTTTGTTTTTGTTTTTGTTTTTTTTTAAAGATTTTATTTATTATTTTTAGAGAGAGGGGAAGGGACAGAGTCAGAGAGGGAGAGAGACATCAATGTATGGTTGCCTTTCACCTGCCTCCAGCTAAGGACCTGGCTGGAGACCTGGCTTGCAACCTGGTTATGTGCCCTGGCTGGGAATTGAACCAGCAACCTTTGGGTTTGCAGGCCAGTGCCTTATCCACTGTGCCACCAGCCAGGGCTGGGTTTGTCCATTTTATGTAGCACATTTTTTGGTTCATGTACCATTGGATCATCTTATCTTCTTTAAAGGATGAGATATCTATCTACAGTTACGTGCTTTGATAAAATGGATTTGTTTGGATTATTTTATGCTTTATTGTATTGTATTTTCTGTTTGTTATCCACTATGTGGTCTGCTTCCTTTGAATTTAAATTTTCTGTGGTTTTGCACTTCTATAGTTATTATAAATTTTTTTGTTCTAGTGGGTGCATTTATGCTAATATCTTTACATTATTCCCCCAGCCCCAGTCTACCTTACCTAGAATTTCATTAACAGTTTGTTCACTTAAAATTTGAGGCTCTCCTTTCTTACTTGTGTGATAATCAACAATGCAATTCTGCATTTCCTTTTACCTCTCCCCTCTCCCACTTGTTAAGTTATGTTGTTTTTACTTTGTCAGAGTTTGTAACATGTATGTATTATTCTTACACCTTTACAGCCATTCAATTTATCTGATGCTTTATAGCAGTTCTTTTGCCAAAGTTTCCCCATTCACCTCTGTGATGAATAAAGTTTAATGTCAACAAGATTACTAAAAATGGGCTCATTAGACAAAATTATTTAGTATTGGTGTTCAAAACTGATTTTTCAAACCGTTCATTTTTGGAGGAAAGCTTAATTTGATATAAAAATAACACAAACAGTTTTTTCAAGTATACTCAGTTTTGATAATTATGCATGTCAAAATCTTGTATATAGCCATGAGATAATAAAAACAAAATTTGTCATTTCTAAGCAAGTGAAGGTTTAAAATTTATTTACTAAAATAACTACTCTAAAATAAGGTAATATTGAAAAAAGGAAATAAACTGATGAGGGCAACTAAAAATTATGAGATGTATGGTAGAGCTACAAACCAAATATTTTGACAATTCCATTGTACATTCTAAATGAACTGAAAAAAAGATAAATTTCATCAAACTGGATTTTAAAAATAGAACTTTAAATAACAAATTTATCTAAAAAATTCCAAAGTAAAAGAAATGATAAAGATATTACATGCATGTCCATATTAATGATTGCAAAATGACCTTCAGGTAGAAAACATTTATAGAATATGTCAGGTTATTTCATAAAGGAAGTTCATTGTATCAGGAAAACAAACTTTTAAATTTATGTATCTAATTATATGATCTCAATATAAAAAATATAAAAATTACTAGTAGAAATATAAAAATTATGCTGGAAATGATTAACACTTTTATTTTATTTTTATTTTTTTAATTTTATTGTTGTTGTATTACATCCATTCCCTTTTTGCTCCCCTCTGTCCCCCTCCCCACCCACCCATTCCCCCCCAAGTCAATCCCACCTGTTGTCCATGTCCATGGTTCCTTTATACTAGGTTCTTGTCTAAACTGCTCCCCTTCCTTGCCTCTGCCTCCCGATTAACACTTTTTAGTAATTGATAGAAAAGTTAAGGGAAAATCAAGGAAGAGCTATTAACAAACCTAGGATTTATATAGAATTCTGCATCTATAACTCTCCCAGACTGTACGTCTTTATTTCATAGTCACAGGGAGAGTTTACAGACATGAATCACAGGCTGCTGGGCCATGAAGCAGTGCCAACACATTTCAAAATGCTGGATTCACATAGAATATGTTTTGGACCTCATATAAATTAAGCTAGAAATCAGTAAAAAAGTCCCCAATGCCCTGATGTTTGAAAATTATTAGAGAAGAGCCTTGCAGGAATGGAAAGTCACGATGTGCTGTGGACAGAGTGCATTTTTAACTGATTCTGTATAAATGAGAAAGATTGGGAGGTGGTGGGGAGAGGGGTGGGGTGAGAGAAGGGGAGAGACCAAGAGAGGTAGAGTAGTAGGAAGGGAAGGGAAAGGAAGAGAAGAAACAGAAGGGAAGGGGAGGGTCAAGAGGAAAGGAAAGGGAAGTGGGAAGGGGAAGCCATATTAAATCCATGAGAGACAAGTGCCTGAACTCTTCTGTTGATGGACATAAAGTAAAATTAAATATACTTTCACCTTTTCTTTACCCTGCTTTCATAGGCTGCACTAGCTACACCTTGCCTTTAGACAAGGCAACACTTGTCAAACTTTTCAGACGGTTCTCTGAAGTCCCCTTAACTTGACTTTGTTGAAAGAGGGAAAATGCCTCTGACTTCTAATAATTCTCATGATATAAGTCTTTTCTAACTCTCTCCTGACCCATCTCCATGACCCTGGAAACACCTAAAATGATGAGATAAACCACATGCTACAAAGCTGGTTTTACAATTGGTTACCATGCTACAGTAGATAATTTATCATGTAAATCCAAGCATTTAGGAAGTCTAAAAGTCTAAGGAATAGGAAAATGACAGTTGAGTTTTGATAAAAATATTGGTACGCATCTATTTACATGCTATTACATATACAAAAGCACTTGTTTTATAGGCTACTATTATTACATATATGCAAATGCACAGACAAGTACATGTACACACAGTTAAGAAACTAGTATAATATTTAAAAGTTTATGTGTAATACTATATTAATGTATCCCAAAAACTATTGAACTGATTTATTGAACATTAGATAGCTATTATCATCATAGAAATTAAAATTGGTTATCTCGCTATTCTACTTGATCTTTGAAATAGGGAGGATTGAGTCTAAAATTTGAAAACATGCAAATGTAAAAAGGGTCATTTATTAAATATCATATTAATTTTAGAACATCAGTATTGATAGACAAAAAGAGTAAACAATTTAACAAAGTTGGGTTTAGTCATAAAATTTAGACAGTTACTCTGATTTCATTATTTTTCATTGGAAAAAAAGACCACCCCATTCAACCACTGGGTATGTGTTAATTTAGTTAGCCTCCAGTCCATATGTATAAAGCTAAATACAATACAAGCCAGAAGCCCAAAATTCAAAAATTATAAGGGGCATAGTGTGCACAGTTAGAATTATGAAGTCCTGGGATTTTACAAATTCCTTAATTGGTTTTCCTTATCATCAAAATCTGAGAAAAGACTGGGTTAACAAAAAAAATTTTTAAATCTAAAATAAGATAATTTAATAAGAATTCTTCAGCAAAAGAAAAAAAAAAAAAACATAGTAGTTACCATATGTGAAAAAAAGTTCGACATCATTAGTAGCCAAAAATAATAAATAAGGCTTAATAAAATGCCCTCTCTCACCTACAAATTAGCAATCAGCAAAAGTGGGCTGAGGTGGGCACTTTGACACACTACTTAAAGAAGTGAAAATTGCTCTAACCTTTCTAAATGGCAATATGATACTCAAAGACCTGAATGCTTTTTTATATTTGTCACAGTAATTTCATATATAACATGAGAAAATAACTCTAAATAAAATCTTCTGGAAAAAAGGCATCTGTTTTAGCTTTTTTTTTTTTTTTTTCAATGTATGGTTGCTTTTCACCTGCCTCCAGCCACAGACCTAACTGGAGACCTGGTTTGCAACCTTGTTATGTGCCCTGGCTGGGGAATCGAACCTGTGACCTTTGGGTTCGCAGGCTGGCACATTATCCATTGTGCTACCAGCCAGGGCGTTGTAGCTATTTTTAATAGTGAAAACAATCAAAATGTTCTAAAAGAAAAGAATGCTTAATTAAATTGTTATACTCACATTGCAAATGTTATGCAGAGGTAGTTATAATATGAGAAACTTAATAACAGACAAAATTATATAAAAATATGACCTCAACTATGAACAAATATGCCCTATAACTCCTGGCTGAAACAAATACAGAACCTTTTTGCAGAAAAAGGTTCAACTCAGACATTTAGCCTCCCACAAATGAATGTAATAAATTGTGAACTAAAAAAATTAAAGAATAAATGACCTAACCAGCATCTATGAATAAGATATTTTTCAGATACAATAACTTCCATATATAAAAGGTAAAAATACCATTAGTACCTTTGAAGGAAACAACAGAGGAGAGAAATAATGGCCAACAAATAAGAAACCATTAAAAATAAGAAAAATAAAGATAAAAATAAAATATAACTTCTTAAATAAAAATACATATGCTGTACATTACATAATAATATATCATGCAAAATAAAACTGCATGTTTAAATGCTGCTGAAGAATTAATAACTAGATGATGTAGAGCTAAATTTTACAACTTTTTCTCTCAAAGTGGCCCTTTATTTTCAACAATCACAAAGCAATGAATTCTATAAATATCCACTTAAGATGCACTTAATTTGGACTCCTAGGAAGATATTCAGAAATACTCCTTTCTTTGGTCTTAATTATCTTGTTTTAAGATTTCTGCATTGTTGGGGATTGATTGTGGGAGTGGGTGGTGGTTGGGTGGAGGTTGGGCAGGGCAGGGAAGAGCAACAGAGAAAAATTGGAACAACTGTAATAGAACAACAATAAAAAAAATTGCCTTTTGTGCTATAGGCAGAACTGATATGAGAAGCTTTTCCATTTATATTGGTGACCTGAACTAATGTATGCTCATTACCTGGGGCCTTGGTTTGATGCTTTATGGATGTCAAAATTGATTCTGCCAAAGAATGCCTTTAGAGGAGTTCATTGTGACTTTCACTGTGAAAGTTCACAAAACTGTTCACGTAAAACCCAAAAATTGGAGGACAAGAATATAAAGAATGGATCTGCAGTGTAAGCAATAACTCTGATCCAGTTATTCCTTCCATTTTGAAATGCACATCTTGGAATTACAACATGCCATGTTGGTGACAAGTGTGTCTGCAGTTTTTCACATATTCAGTAGAAGTCTTGGATGGAATAATCAAACTATCTAGAACAGGATTGACACATGGTATTACCCTCTCCAAAATAATGAACAGCACTTTCTGAGCTTACATACAGCATTAACCAAAGGAAAACATTCTAACATTTATTGAATATATCCTATGTGCCAAGAACTATGACAGATGTTTTACAATGGTTATTTCATTTTATTTCCACAATAGCATTGATGTAATATTACTTTATATATTGAAAAACCAAGACTTAGAGGCTAAGTAATATGGTAAGTCACAGAGAGAGCTAGCTGGAGTTTGTGCCTGCAATCCAGGTCTCTGTGACTTTCAATGCTAACTCCCTCCTTATAGAACATGCTTTCTTACAACTCTAATATAATTCACAAGCCCTTTATAATCAATTAAATAAAAACCTAACTATCTAGTGCATTTCATTTTTCCTTTATCTGCATTTTATGCTTTAAGATAACATTATTTTGCTTTTATATTTTATTTATTTTATTTTTATAATTTCACAATGACTTCTACCAAATACTCCAAAGAGCAGAACAGTGCAAAGTCATACAAAACCTTCAGATATTAGAAAAAAGTAAATGCTTCTCAACTAAAACACATAGTATACTAGTTAGATTAAAATGAGAGACTAAGCCCTGGCTAGTGTCACAGTGGATAAGGTGCCAGTCTGTGAACCCAATGGTGGCTGGTTCGATTCTCCAGCCAAGGCATGTAACCAGGTTGCAAGCCAGGTCTCCGGCCAGGTCTGTAGCTGGAGGCAGGTGAAAGGCAACCATACATTGATGTTTCTCTCCCTCTCTGCCTCTGTCCCTTTCCCTCTCTCTAAAAATAATAAAATAAAGTCTTTAAAAATAAAATAAATAAAATGAAAAACTATAGTAGAATGAAGTTGTACATCAATTTCATGCATGTAAATACATGGAAAATGATAAATAAAAATATAGCAGTGTATAAAAAACTCTCATCATACTGGAATTACCTGAAGCATTCAAGAATAGTTTTACATTAATAAAACTGAAAATAAAAGCCATATTATTTTCTAAATAGATGCACAAAACTCATTTTAAAATTGTCAACTTTAAATTGGGACAGAAACTCAAGGAAACCTAGACATATAATAAAATTTATTTACCCTTGTAAAATGATATCTCAAAAAATAGCTTATAGTAAGCATTATCCTTTCTAGAAAATAACACAGTGCTACTTTTAAAATCAAGAACCAGCCAAGCTCAGTCCAACCCCTACTTTATTACACACATTTTACTGGATATCCAACCCATCATATTAAGGCACACACACAAAAAATCCCTAATTAACAGCATAACTACTTGAAGATAAAAAAATTATCATTACTCACAGACAATGTAATTGTAAAATATCAATCTTAGAACCAAGAATTCTATTGCTAGAATTCTATTCTTTTAAGAATACTTGCATGCATGCATGTAAATATATGATCAAAGATTATCATTTTAGCAATGTTCATAGTAGTGACAAAATTGAGAAACACATGTTAGTTAATAGGGAATTTAGCAAGTAACATTAAATTATATACTGGGTCAAATTTATTTAATGAAAATTAATATTGGGCCAGTAAAAACACGTTAAGAGATTAAATGATCAGGTTCATTGCAAAATAATGAAGAATACCATCTCATTATCAAATGCATTTGTGTACGTGTGTGTGTGTGTGTGTGTGTATGCATGTATAACTGGGTATGTATATGATGAATGGCAATTAATATAATACACTCTAAGAGGATACAAATCAATTATTGATGGACATTAACTCTGGAAAGGAGAGCAGCTATCTATATCTTTTGGAAGGGGAAGAAATTAAGTAGAAACTTACCACTTTTGCTTAGTAAAATTCAATTTACAAATATATGAGTTCCCACATTCATTACTTTTTTGATAAAGGGGGATATAGAATAAAGAACAGCATAACAGGCAAAGAATGTAAATTATGATATAAAAAGTAAAAAGCCAATAAACCATATTAAAAATGCATAAACTAAAACAGCATTAATATACAATGTACACATAAAACATTTTTACTCATAGCATTAAAGAAATTGCTATCATCCTCTGAGGGTAGGAAATGAAACAATAGATGATATAAGTCATTGGTTGTAGAAGTATAAATTGTTGCAATTTCTGTGAAAAATTACTGCATAGTATCCATAAAAATTGAAAAGCATATAGCATTTTAGCAGCAAATACATTTCTAGAAGATTTTGCTACATGTAAGCCGTAAGATACATGTAAAGAGATACTCATAGTATCAACATTGGTATGAGTGAATAAAATGCTTATAATTTGGGGAATAGTTAAATATATTCAGTGCTATTTAGCAGCAATTATAATTATGAGGTAGCTCCAAATACACCAACATAAAAGGTTATCCAAATATTTAAGTTAGGCAGAAAAAATAACAAGCTTATAAAGTGTGACCCCAGTTGAATTAAAAATGTTTTGTGAAACTACACTAAGAAATTGAGGAAGAAAGAGTTAACAGTGATTTCTTAAGAATTTCTTTTTCCCTTCTTCTGGAAATTATGTTGATTTAGTTTAGGAAAAGATACATATAGTTAGTGGAGAATCCTGGAAGAAACCATCCTAACCAAGTGATCTGGGTTAACCTCACCAACATATTTCTATGTAGTTCCTAACAGAAGCATTGGGAAGGCCACAGCACCTCTTCTGTGTTATACTTGCCAAAAGTGCACATGTTTCATCCAATCATTTAAAAAATCAGACAAATCCTGATTGGAGGATACTTCACAAAATAATTAACCAGCACTCTTTGAAAGTGTCAAGATTTGTTTTTTGAAGATGTTATTTATTATTTTTAGAGAGAGGGGAAGGGAGGGAGGCACAAAGGGAGAGAAACATCAGTGTAAAGTTGCCTTTCACCTGCCTCCAGCTACAGACCAGGCTGGAGACCCGGTTATGTGCCCTGACTGGGAATCGAACCAGAGACCTTTGGGTTCACAGGCCAGAGGTTTTCCACTGAGTCACCAGATAGAGCCCTGAAAGTGTCAAGATTTTGACAGACAAGGAAAGATTAAGGAAACTAAAAAAATGTATTAATATGAAATTTTGGATTGGATCCTGAAAAAGTATATTATCACAATAATTAATGACTCTTGAATAAAGCCTGCACTTTAATTAATAGCATTGCTCTATGATTAATTCTTAGTTTTTCTAGTTGTACCGTGGTTATATAAGATGTCAATGTTAGAGAAAAATGGGTGAAAAGTATATGGAAATTCTCTACTTTTTTTTTTTTTGGCTTCTTCTGTAAGTCTGAAATTATCCCCAAAATTAAAAAATATATAAGTAACCAAGGAAGTATGTGAGAAAAATAGGCCATGGATGTACTGATGCTGTGACCTTTTAGAGTACTGTTAAATCTGTGGCCCCCAATGAATCATACCTCCTAGTCTCCACACCCTCACACTCTGACTAAAGCCTTGGTCACTGATTTGGGTTGGCCAATGACAAATCGGCAAATATGAGGCAGGCAGAGCATGATCAGGGCTTGAGCATGGTGTTTTCCTCCTGGAATGTTGCCACCACCATGTCCTCAAGCAGGCTATTCTGCTGCAGGGGACAATCGGAGAAGAATGAAGCACCCCAGGCAGCAGGAACAGCTGAACCCCAGGCCTGTGAGATTCTCTTAAACAACCTGGCTTCAGTCAAGTTACCAGATGACAACAGCTGTATGAGCCATCCCAGCCAAGACCAACAGAAACACCAACTAGCTGATTTCAGCCCAAATTGAAGAATTTTAAGGAAATAACTGAGTTTGTCCTAAGCCATAGGCATAGATATTATTTATTGTGGCAACAGGTCAACTATGTACATAACTTGATGTGTCATTTATGCTGAATTAAGTAAATGTGGCAATACTTTTAAAAACGGATATGTTTTGGTTGTAGTCTACTATCACTAAAGTATAAAGAATAATGGTCATGATCTCTTAGATGTCCTGTACATGTGGGGACTTCCTGTCCTTCACTTTAGAGCAGCGCAAGTGAAGAGGATCTCTAAGCAGCGACCACCTCTTACAGATGTCTGTAATCAGCCACTGTTCGATGAAAGAGCTCATCTCTGTGAATGAGAAGTGTCTGTTTGCACTAACAGCCACCCTGCTTTATGTAGTGCTCTTGCTATAAAAGACATGGTGAGTTAATGAAATATTCCGAGTTGTTGCTTAAAGGTATGGTCTCTGGACTGTAACAGCAAAAACAGGCTCAGTCAAATTTGCATGCTTTGCTCAGTAATCTCCTTGGATTTACGAAATCTCAGAGATACAACCCTTCTCTTCAAGTATTTCCAATGGTTCAGCCCCTCCCAACAATAATGGTGCAAGATTTCTCTGAAGAGCTCTGATTCAGAAACACATTGATGTTTTATATTTCTCTTCCTTCCTTCCCTCCTCTCTCTCTCTAAAATGTAAATAAATAACCATTTAAAAAAAGAAAAATTGTATAATAAAATGTATCTGGAGAAGTGAAATATAAACCCATCATTTTCTGCAGATTATGTGATGATACTGTACATTATAAACCCCCAAATACCTATAGATACATTATTATAAGGTGATTTAGCAAAGTTGTGGGATATAATGTAAACATACAAAAATACATCAACTGTATTGGCTCTAAGTTAGAAACAAAAGGTTTGACAATGAAATACTAAATGATACTATTTATAATAGCTTCAAAAATTATCAAATGCAAACCATTTGAATTTCAAACAAATTAGAATTTTAATTTACACATTAGAATTTAAAACAAATAAAGAATTCAAATATTGGTGAGAATGTGGAACTAGAGCTCCCTGACATTGCTGGCTGATATTTACATAAAGATATATAGATAGAGATATATTCTCATAGGAAAATTATTTTTATCTTGAAATCACCAATTAACAGGCAAAAATGTTCAAAGATGTCTGTATTATCCTTGACTTTCTACTATTCCTAAGAAACAAATACACATGTATACAACAAACAAAAAACCACTTAACTATCATTTGTAACAAGTACTATTTAAAGAGTACAATATATTATTAGAATATGATGATATTGAGGCAAATTGTTTTTACAATGCTTTCATATACATGTACATTAAAAATGAATTGAAACACACTCTTTTCTATGAAATGTCAAATAATAGAATATGCTGGCTCATAAATTACACTCTAATGGATTTTAATAGATGGGTTTATTCAAGTATTCAGTATAAAAAATGTGTTTGTGGCAACAAATACAAATACATTTTCCTTCACTCATATATATTTGATACACATTTGCAGAACAATGAGCCTTTCCACATATACCAGTCAATCTCAGTTCTCTTGAAACCTAATTATTTGCCACAGTTTCTGTTTTTCAGAAAAGTACATAAAAGATTGTTAAGAAACTAACTGATAATTAACTAATGTCTCTCTAAAATGTGGTCCATGAATCTAATTAGAATCTCTTTTTTAAAAGTAATCATGTACTTTATCATCTTTTTACTATAAAGTAATTTTGTAGTCACATCCATTATTGAATATATTATAAAGGATAATCAAATATTATTATAAAAGTACCTGACACATTGAAGCAGACCAATAAGAATTTGCTATATGAGTAAATGTTAATAAGGAAACTATAAAATTATGTTAATAACAAAGGAGAAGCACTCAGGAAATGAATTTTTTTTTCATTTTATTTAGTACATAATTTTATTTGCATTCAGCAAGATGCTTTGTCTTTCAGCATCATATAAGCCTAGAAAATGTGTATGTTAATGCAGACACTTTTAAATATTTCTAATTTGGCAAAAATTTGAACAGTTCACATGACTGAGGTATTTTTCCATATTTTATTCCCAAGGTGGACTCATTCCTTTGCCCCTTATTTCATAGAGCCATCTTCTTTTATAGGTCTTGAAGCACATAAAGCTGTATCTCTGTTTCGTTAATAAAATTAGAGACATCACAAGATTGTGCTTATAATTCACGCTTCTATTTATCAGTCTTTACCCTTGCTTTGCCCTCTGTCTTTTTGTTTAGTTTGGATTAGTTTAGTTTTGCACGTGTGTTTTTATATATGTATTCCTACTAATATGAAATAGTTTTTAATTGGAATTTCATGTTTTTATAATACTTTTATGTTAGAGCTGTTGAATATTTCTGATTCATTAATTTGTTCCTCATGTGCCTCCAAATTATAGCAACAAGTGAGTTATTTCAGGTATTTATGTATTCATGCATTCATTCATTCACTTACTCATTCTGCAATTGATTATTGAACAACTATAATCTTCCAGTCTCTGAGCTAGTTTCTAGATATGAAATAGAAAACAACATAGTATTAAACATTAAAGGTATTTTTGTCAGCTTCTTCTAGGCTATAATTGAAATATTAAAAAGAACAAACTTGCATAATTGTAAGTGGCATTTAGCAAGGGACTAATATTTTGCAGAAATCCTCATACATTCTTTTTTCCATTGTTGTAATGTACATAATTTCTATTTGGGAACAAAATGGCCCTGGGCTAGAAAGAAAGACCTCCACATTTTCAGTAATAAATATGATTTATCTCAGCCTCTATGATCTTATAAAAGATATGCCCAAGCCCTGGCTGGTGGCACAGTGGATAAGGTGCTGGCCTGGAAGCCCAAAGGTCACTGGTTTGAATCCCCAGCCAGCTTGCAAATCAGGTCTCCAGCCAGGTCTGTAGCTGAAGGCAAGTGAAAGGCAACCACACATGGATGTTTCTCTCCCTCTCTGCCTCTTTCCCTTCCCCTCACTCTAAAAATAATAAATAAAATCTTAAAAAAAGAAAAGATATGCCTATTTCTCAACAAAAATTACAAGGCACACCAAAAGGTAACACACTGCAATGAGACAAAGCAATAAATAAAAACAGATTCAGGTGTGACAAAGAAATTGGAATTACCTCACTGGGGCTTTTAAATAGCTATGATTAATGTGTTAAAGCCCATTATAAAAAAGATAGACAACCTACAAATCAAGTGTGTAATTTCAGTAAGAATCAATGAACTTTTTTCCTAAGAACAAGAGCAGGGCAAGAATTACCTCTTTCACTAGTTTTAAAAGTTCTGCTTGGTGAAATAAGGTAAGAAAAATAAATAAAAGGCATACAGAATGAAAATGAACTAAATCTCTATGTACCGAATACCTAATATGTATATATAAATTCCCAAAGAAACCCTATTAACAAAACCCTTAAGTCTGGTTAAGATATTTAGGAATTCTCTAGGGTACCAAGCCAATGTGAAAATGGACTAAATAAAATGAAAAAATGGTTAAAGCACCTTGTGGGATATCTGTTCAATGGCATGTTAATCAGAAAATTTTAAGTGGGCACTAATAAACAGGTAATTGAAAGGAACGGGAGGTGAGGAAGGCTTAATGCCAACAACCCTTTCTAATTAACAGAGCTATTAATAAAGCAAAGATATCTCGATATAGAATGCATAGAAACCTGAGTCATTTTCTGCTCTAACTAGAAAACTTAGTCATGTTTAGTCCAAGACTATATCTGGATTATTCAAACCCTATCTATAATCAAAGAAATAAAAACTAATGGTGTAGAATAATATTAATTGATTTTTGGAATAATGTCCATGTAGAAATGTACGTATGTATGTAATTTTTTTTTTAAGATTTTATTTTATTATTTTTAGAAAGAGGGGAAGAGAAAGAGGCAGAGAAGGAGAGAGACATCCATGTATGGTTGCTTTTCACCTCCTCCAGCCACAGACCTGACTGGAGACCTGGCTTGCAACCTACTTATGTTGCCCTGGCTGGGAATCGAACCTGCAACCTTTGGGTTCACAGGCCGGCGCCTTATCCACTGTGCTACCAGCCAGGGCTTCGTATGCATATAATTTTATTATATTCCCAGCTCTTGAACAATTTACAGTAGGTCTATTCAAGTATTACTTGTTATCTATTATGTCTCTGTTATTTTGTAATTTTTGAAAATATAACACCATATAAGACAACACAATTTTTCATATCTGGAAGCTTCCTATCTAATTAGGGAGACCTGTTTTAACTAATACTTTCCATTTCTCTCCGTCTCTATCTCCCTTTATCTCTCACACACATACATGCATGTGCACACAAGAGGATAATTTTTTAAATTCTTCCTATAAATTATATGTATTCCAAACTCCAATCAAAATCTGATATTCAGCATCTTTCATCTCACACCTATTAAACTCTCTCAGGTTCCTACATGCCCTAGAACGATGGACAACTAGAAATGAAAGCACACAACTCTCTTTTCATTGCCTAATGAGATAAAAATATCCAGCAACCACAGTTTTTGAGGAAGAGACATCAGGTGCAGACCATTTTAGAGAATCTTTATTTTTTTGTCCGAGAGTCCACTGAGGAAGGATTATACTTGTTGGCCAAAAAGCATCTAGCAAGAACATGAACTATAAGGTCATGTTCACAAGCACCCATGACCTCTTTCAGTGGACATCTGAAGATATAAATCCTAAAATTGTACACTTTAATAGGTTCTTCAAAAAATCTTGTTTTACTTTAAGTCTGAATCTCAGCAGGCGTAAATCACATGATAAAAAAGAAAACAGCATCACACTTATTGGAACAATTCTTCCTGGACTTGGTTTATAAAATACTTTTCTGTATCACCTTTTCCAAGATTTTTGGAAGTTTTATGTCTGAATTGAACTATCATCAAGCTCATGAATATAACTTGTACCCATAGCTGGCAAAAATCACATAGCAAAAATATCAGTGACTTGAATTCAGAAAAGTCATGTACCTGTTCTGCCTTTATTGCTAAAATTATTGTGACCCTGTGAAAGTAACTGCATCTTACGCACAATACTTTATGACTTCATGTGTAAAATAAAAGCATTGCACCAAAAGTGCTTTCCCACTGTTTATGATTTTAATATATTTTTGTGATGCAGTTGCAAATAAATAAAAATAGCATCTTCTAGTGATGGAAATAGAAACACAAACTGTACTGTAATAAGTTTTTGTTCAAGTCACATTCCTAACTAATCAAAGAAAAACAAGATTTCTTCATGATTGCTTTTCTTCCATTATATCCACTCAGAATTTAATCTAAGAAAGTAATTACAAATTGACATTATTTTTCTTTCATATATTTGTCCACTGATTTGTTTCTTTTCTTTTTTTTCTCTTAGTTTGCCTAAAGAGAATCTCAGTGAGTTCATAAATTAACATTATGGCATGCACAATTGAATGTGCTTTCTCTATTTTCAGTAACCTTTTCCTTGCAAATGTGTTCAAGTGCTCTGTTGGTGACACCTGGGAGCAGCTCAGGAGAAATAGTGTCTAGGAATTTTAGAGAGGTCATAGATTTTATTGCTATCCACATGACAATTTCTTTCTTACTTTGAATCTACACTATATAAATCATTGTTGTTAGCAGTTAATAAGTTCATTTATAAAGCTAGGTCTTCAGATCCTATTATTTATCACTAAAATTAAAATTATTCATGTTAAGAATAATAATCCTTAAAAGTAAAGAGATGTCCAAAGGATGCCAAAAGTCTTGAAACAAATCAACTATACTGCAAGCAGATCTTATAGTTTTTGCATTTTTCTTAACATAATTGCAAAATACTAATTTGTACATTTTTAAGTCAATTATTTGATAGGGTGATCCATAATTTTTAAAAAAATTATGTTTTTTTTTAATACTGTTTTACATAAATATAATGTATCAAGATCAACTTCTAGATTGTAAAGCAAATTCATATATTTTTTCAATCTAAAAAAAGGATGTATCTTAACCACTTTTTATAGCCCCTTATGGGTTTCTTGAAATTGGTTGCATATTTTAGAAAACGTTTACTAAACTTTCAACTCTCAACACACTTTTTACAATTTAAAGATAAAATAATTGCACCATTGATTGTGACATAAAGGTTAATAGACCACACTTAACTTTATGGCCATAAAGATATTTCATTATGGAGTCAGTGTTGAAATTTTAAAATTGTACTTAATTTTAGATGCTTATGTATAGTTACATTTAATAAATATGTTCCTTAACAATGGCCAATTTAAAACTTGAACCCCTCAATAGTGGCTCTAGTAGAGCCTGGGTTCCTCAGCAACATTGAAAGAATGCCTACTGGGGTATTCTTTGGTAAGAGTTTTGTTTGTTTGTTTTTGTTTGTTTGATGACCTGTTCCTAAAATATTTTTTAAATCCACAAGTTCTTTATTTCTTTAAAATAGTTCATTCTATAAATCAAAGAGGATATAAAATATTCCTAAATTTTTATTTAATTTCATTCAACTCTGTTAAATTTTTTAGTTTTAACAGATTATAATTAATGTATTGTGAAAATGTGTATTTAAATGAATGCTTTTATTTTTTTACATATCAGTATTAGTACTAAATTAGTTAAAGCTAATAACATGTTCTCTATGTTCTAGGCTTATATATTTGTACACATATATTTGTATACATATATAAACTTAAGAGTTTCTTAGAAGTTTATAACTTTACTATAACTAATTTGATCTAAGATACCATTGTACCATTGATTGCAAGATCTAAGATACACCAATTCTATGTGACACAAAGAAAACAACACTGATAAATTATTACATTGATTTAAAAAATACAACAGAGATATTAGAAAGTGATAAATGTGCATTTTACAATCAATTAGTGATGGTATTTACTGTTTCCATTTTACACACAATGTAGCTATCATAAGAGGGAAAGCAGGGTTCTATAACTTGCCTAATATCGTAGAGCCAGTGAGTAGCATAGCTATAGTCTAACATCAAGGTTCTCAGGCACTAACCGCTACCCTTCACTGTCTAATACAAAAAGAACTTAATTTAAATTTACATCAGGAGTCCAAAAATGTCTGAAAGAGAACAATGAGGCTGAATCAGGCTGTGCTATGATAGAAGGGATTCTAGTATTTGACATTTTAAAATAATAAGCAAAATCTTTTCAACAGGAATTTAAAAATGTTCACACTGTATTGTTTTTAGGTCAAGTTAGCTGTAAAAAATATTTTATGTCAAGTAAAACAGTTTTAAAATAGTCGATGAGATAAAATTTTATTGAAATGGAATAGTGGAAAGTATTTACTTAAACCGGTAGTTTATAAAACAGGACCTATATTTATGATCTAATTTTGATAAAAATCCACATACATCCACATGTATGTACAGAGAAAGCCATGGAAAGGTATAGTCACTAGTATGCTGGTAAAGCTGCTAGAAATGTGTGGTGGAAGCCTTGATATGTAACACTCGCTGATGATCGTGGTGAAACTACTCCCAATATTACGAGAGTGGTCAGGCAAGGTTGCAGGGAGAAGGTGCAATGGCTGGTGTGTGGTGGGCATTCCAGGGTGGAATTGAGGATTAGAAGAGGCTTGTCCTCCATGCAAGAGGAGAGTCTGCCAAAGGAGGGAGACTGCCCCAAAGAGAACAATAAACAACTGTAACTGTAAACAGGCAGGGTGCTACTGAAGAAGACTACTGCCTTAGGCAGCTTCACTAGCAGCAGGAAGCAGAAGAGTTAGAGAGGCAGAGTTGTTCTCTCCAAAAGGACACCTGAAAGGGGCTGGGAACTCCCGAAGGAGCAACCAATGCAGCTCATGAGGGGCAGAGGCTGCACAGAGCCTGCATGAGCTGTAGGGCTGGCCACCTCGCCCTGGGAGACAGGAGACTTTGCCTCCTTATGCAGTATGGCTGACACTAGCCCTCATTAGTTGAAAACGGTGGACATTTCTGCTCTTGGCTTTGCTCAGCATGGGTGAGAGTGGCAGAAGACAGAACCACTTGGGACTTAGGCCCTTCACTGTTGAAAGCCAGCTTCTGGAGTCAGGCTTTCATGCTGGCATGTGTGCCTCACCCAGTGCCAGTCCTGGGGATGCTACAACCCAGTACAGCACAGCCTGTGGGTCCTACTGCTTCCACTCTCTCACCCTGAGAGCAGCATACAGAGACATAAGTGGGAAGTTTCTTGCAAATGGAGCTTCCCTTCCAAGACAGGGAGTCATAGCAGCTCTACCTAATAAATAGAAACAAACACAGGGGGGCTGAGAAAATGAGGAGAGAAAGAAACATGGCCTAAATGAAAGTACAGATCAAAACTAAAAAAAACAACAATAACAACAACAACAATAAAACTAAATAAAATGAAGATGAGCAATTTATCAGATGCAATTTATCAAAACACTGATTATAAGGATGCTCAGGAAATTAGTGAGTACCACAACAGCATAAAAAGACCCAGGCAGAAGTGAAGAATATACTAATGGAAAACAAGAACAATTTATAGGGGAACAACAGTAGAATGGATCAATCCTAGAATCAAAGCAATGATATGGAATATAAGAAGACAAAGACAATCAATCAGAATACAAGAAGAAAAAATAATCCAAAAAAAAAAAAAAAATGATGACAGTGTAAGAAGCCTCTGTGACAGCTTCAAGCATACCAACATTTGCATTATAAAGATGCCAGAAAGAACAAGAAATTGGAAATTATGAAAAAATAATGAAAGAAAACTTCTCTAACTTGGTGATGGAAATAAACATGCAAGTCCAGGAAGCAGAGTCCCAAACAAAATGGACACAAACAAACCCACACCAAGACACATCAGAATTAAAATGCCAAAGTTTAAAAGAAAGAGAAAATCTTAAAAGCAGTAAGAGAGAAGCAGTTAGTTACCTACAGAGGTGTTCCTATAGGACTGTTAGATGATTTTTCAAAAGAAACTTTGCAGGCAAGAGATATTCAAAGTCATGGAAAGCAGGGGCCTGTAGCCAAGATTGCTTACCCAGAAAAGCTATCATTTAGAATTGAAGGGCAGTTAAAGTGCTTTCCAGACAAGGTAAAGCTAAAGGAGTTTGTCACCACCAAGCCCTTATTATATCAAATGTCAAATATACTTACTTAAGAAAAAGAGTAATATCAAAACTGAACGAAAAATAGCAATTAATACATATCTATCAACAATTGAGTCTATAAAACAAACTAAGCAAACAAGAGTAAAGACAGAATCATGGACATGGAGAGCATTTTGATGATTCCAAGATGGGAAGGGGGATGTGGGGGAATAGGTGAAGAGTGAGGGGATTAAGAAGTACAAATTGGTAGTCATCGAATGCCATGGGGACGTAAAATACAGTTTAGGAAATGAAGTAGCCAAAGAACTTATATGCCTGACTCATGGACATGAACAAAGGGGTGGAGATTGCCTGATGGAGTGAGGGGATCTGCAGAGGAGGGGGGGGCAAAGGGTAAAACATTGGGACAACTATAACAGCATAATCAATAAAATATAATTTTATTTTTATTTATTTACTTTTAAATATATATCTTTTTTATTTTTTAAATATTTTATTTATTATTTTCAGAGAGAGGGGAAGGGAAAGAGGCAGAAAAGGGGAAAGCCATCAATATATGGTTGCCTTTCACCTGCCTCCAGCTAGGGACCTGGCTGGAGACCTGGCTTGCAACCTGGTTATGTGCCCTGGCTGGGGAATCAAACCAGCGACCTTTGGGTTCGAAGGCTGGTGTCCATCCACTGAGCCACCAGTCAGGGCTTAAAATATAATTTTAAAGGAAAAATACATAGATATTAAGTCAACCAAGCCTTTTATGGGAAAAAAATGTCTACTAAAAGTGAAAGATATATGGAACATGTATTCCTTTGATATTAATAATTTTATTTTTGGAAGAGCCTTGAAAATTAGCATGAGGTTTGGCATTAGCCATCAAACTAAAATTATATTTCAGTGATCTACACCAAGTACATAGTTTAAATTCAAATCGAAAACCACATCCAGAACCTAGAATTTATCATCTACTGGAAGAGTTGCTGCTGGTCACTCTCAGAAAGGCATGTATTGGACAGACTGATTCAGAACTTCAAAAATCTATCCTAAAACATTGGATAAAAACAGTCTAAGTATCATTTTACTAAACTGGTATTTCTTCCTAAATCTCTGCAGCATAGGAATAAAACATCTTTTTTTGGGGGGTTGTTTAGCATCTAATGTGAAAAGTGTTTTCTATATGTATAGCTTTTGCCAAAGTAAAGACAGAATTCAGAAACTAAGTATATTGTTTGTTCCTATTACGTTTGGGCTTGTGTATATATCTTTAATTTCTTACCATGAATATGGAAATGAATTATGTCTATTTAAAGATATAAAATCTCAAAAATATACTTCAGGAACTTTGAAGATTAAAATTCTCTCACGATTGAGGGTATTTATTTCCAGGGAAAAGATTTAATGTATGTAATCTAGAAGAAAATGGGAATATGTACAAATTATGCAAACTAAACAATGCTTTTTAAAGAAAGAAAAAACATTTAACAAAAATTGAAATAGAAAGCCAGGCAAAGTGTGATTTCAAAATAATTGTAAACTCTACAGGTACTTCAAGAACGAGTTGTCCCGTGAAGCCCACGGACTGACAAAGTTTTGTGTTGATGTCCACTCTGCTCAGGCTCTGACTTCCGGTGCTGACCCTCGTATTTTGCTCTGGGCCACACCTGTCCCTTTACCCCAACACAGATGCCTACCATCTTTTGTCCCACCTAATGGCTTGAGGATTGAATTGTTTAGTAAAGGCAGAGAAGGGAAGGAAAAGGAAATAGAGAAGAAGAGTATGTCACTTTTAACAACTTTATTGAACGAGCTCATTTCATGAAAAAAATCAAAATACAATCTTACTTTTATGTCCTGCTGGCTGGTTAAAATGTATTCACTAGGGGGGTATTTCTCTCTTCATTTAGGCGAAGTAACAAAATCATCTCGGAGTGATAGGTTTCTCTGTTTCTGCTCTATGAGGATAGCAAAGGAAGTTGGTAGTCTACAAACTGCAGAGCTCTCACTGAAATAAATCATGCTGCTGTCCTGATCTCTTCCCAGCCTCCAGAAACTGTGATAAATAAAATTCTGTTGTTTATAAGCCACTCATTCTATAGTCATCTGGTATAGCAGCCTAAACTGACAAAGACAATTGTGGCTCTTTTCATTTGAAAAATAAATATACCCTCAAATTCTCCATTTGTTTATTAGAATACCTAGTTCTAGGTAGTATGGTAGTAATCAAATTTCAAACTTGATACATTATTAGATCTTCTATTTTAGGCTGGTGACAGACAGCAGAGTACAATGATTCACAGCTGACTTCTTCGGGGTCCCTCTGTCTCACGTAGCTTCCCTGCTCTCCCCAAATCCCTCTCCACTATAGGATCAGGGCAGTAGTAGCGGGGAGAGGTCAAGAGCAGGAGAGGCCCTGCTGCACACTTTGTCCACTGACTTCACCTTCTTTCAACCAGTAGGTATTGAAATTAGCCCTATGGGGGTTCTTGGGAGTGGTAGAAAGCTGATGACTGAGTGAGTCAATAGCAGAAATATCACAATAGCTAAGAAATACGGAGTGCCAACTGATGTTTGCCATCAAAAATTTTTATAAAACTCTAAAATTATTTTCCAAATGTGAATTCTCTTCTTTTATTGTTCATTCCTGCTACCGGCCCCTTTCATACCCCTGTCACTAATAAATCCAACAAAAGAAATGACTGCACATATTTTTAAGAAGGAGTCCTCTACCCCAATCACTGTGAGTTACAATTTTTTATTACACTGAAATGTATTTTTACCCTACACAATAGAAAATTAGTAGGTAATATATTTTGAAAATTAATAGTTCTTGATCTATTTAGTTAAATTAAGCTTTTAGCAGAGAATATCTTATGAATATTGAAGCACCTAGACTGTGACATGTTTAACTCTTAAGCGGAAGAGGAAATGGAACTACAGAACTAACAGTAGGCTGCCCATTGAGAAGGACTAGAAAACTGTGACACCCAGTAGCAATCAGCCCAACTAATGCATACATCTTGATTTCTACATATCATTTGCTTACAAGGGGAACAATCCAAAATTTTGATAGAAATCTGGGCTCCCAGACACACAGAATAGGGAAGAAATGATTCACAAAATAAGATTCATACTCATTAAACATGCAACAAGACATTCAAATTTGCTCACAGCAAAATTTGAAGATTAAAATTAGACTCATATGATTTTTCTTTAAATAGCAAAAGATAAAGCTAAACAAAACAGCCTATTGGCAAATCTGTGAGGAAAGCAATCATCTAGTTTATTCCTGTAAGAACGCAAAACTGAACCACACCTATGTAAGGGAATTTGATGATTACTACAAAATTATCCTTTCCTACTCTTAAGAATCCATCTTAAATACTTCCTCCCCCTATCAAATTATATGCATACAAGATTATTTGCAATGATACTATATATAAAAGCAAATATTAGAAAAACATTTATACCCATCCATAAATGACTGGATACAAATACTACGAGGGAAATTACACAACTGAGAATAATGCAGCTATAAAAACAATTTTAAAATACACATGACCTGATAGGTACTGATTTCCAGTATACAGTGTTGAATAAATAAGTATACTTAAATTAAAAGAAAGCCCAGTTATATCTTTACATGTTGGTTAAGTAAGACAATCTCTATATTTTTAAATATTTTCTGTTAAGTTTAAATTACTGCACATGAATTTTGTTACATGCAATCAAAAGAACATGAAATTAATACACTATCAAAATTTTCATTGCATAGGATGGTGTCCACTTTTGAGTTTCTCTTTCTTCAAGGTTTGGTGATGTCAAAAACAGAACTTTATGAAATCACCTTATTAATCTGATATAATGCCAAAACCCCTAAGGGAATCTTGTGTCAAGAAAATGATTTCTTCTTTTTGAATCCCAGTTTTTCTTATTTTCCTTGTTACTTCCCTTGTGCACACTATGACCACTTTGCCAAATGCCAACTTACATGAATGTCTGAGTTTTAAGTAATGGCACTCTCTAGCAAGCCTATCTATTTATTTATGCTGAAAGAAGTAGTTAAGATTTACTAAAATTATATACAAGAATTTCCTAAGATATGGTGCTTCCTGAAATTACATTGAGAAAAAAAAGTGTCATATTACTATTGTATTTTTTAAATGAACTTTATTTTGTGGATGAAAAATATTGAATATTTTTGGAATTATATCTATCTCGAAGTGCTTATGGCAATGATGGCTTACATAAACACAAGGTTTGCCACCTTCAGGCTGGAAACAGAGTCAGATGTAAGAGGTAATTACAAGACTCTAGAGGTAATTCATCCTGATCCTTTAATGTCTTATGAAACATTAATGATGCAGTTCAAATCTCTAGGCTAAAAATCATCTTGGGTTATATAACGTCCAAGTTGGTAGAGAAAAACCAACTAAATCATTCTTAAGGTAATTTCATTCTTTTTATATGACATTACACAGTCAAAATCACAGCAGGACATTTTTTTTTTTTTTTAGCAAATTCCCTGTTTTCCTACTCCACAAATCTATTTTGCATTTTTAGTGTAGTACAGTAAATCTTCAATTAACATTTTTGATAGGTTTTGTGACATTAAATGAAACAATATAAAGGAATCAATTTTTAGCATAGGCTAGTTAATATAAACAAAAATTCCTAAGAGAGTTCATCAAAGTTATAACTCAATGAAGATATTATTGGAGGACCTGCTGTATTTGCATTTCTCAAAAACCATCAGGGGAAATGGTCAATTTATGAGTTTGTAAAGAAATCTGGCTTCCATCTATTCTTAAAAATCTGATTCTGGCTGAATTTTGTGTTTTTGCAGTTCTAAATCTTTTAGAAATTATCTAGGGAAAACTACTCAATCACATTTCACTTCTATAGTCTACACACTTTCACTTCTATTGAATACAAGCTATACATATAAAGAAACTATCTTAGGAAATAATTCTGCAGGTTTCTTGGCTATTTCTCATTTGGAGGAGAGTAGAAAAAAAGTTTCCTAAAGAAAACAGAATAGTCAAAGAACTTTCAGAGAACAGTGAACACCCTGGGCGTGTTTTGCAAATGCTAATTATTGGCCAGCATAGTTATCAGCCTGGAAATCATATCTAATTGGTTTTCCATGAAAATTTTAAAAAAGAAAAGAGAAAAGGAAAAGTTCTTGTTATGGACAAAAAGAGAATGAGAAATGAACAAACTGTAGGTGAGAAAGGTTTGCCTCTGTACATTTCAATTTAATCTCAGATGTTTCAAAAATAACATTTTCAATGAATACTATTTATTTTTATGATATTTTATTGACTTAAGGGTAGTTGTGTGGAAACATTATCTCCTTTGGATGAACTTTTTGGTTTATAAAGTATTATTCCTAAGCAGCAAGTATGACTTACATCTCTTTTTCATTAAAAATGCCATATTTTATATTAAAAGTCATGAAATTTGATGTTAAATATTCAAATCTTTCAACACTTCAAGTTTCATGATATTAAGAGAACATTTGTGCTTAGCTTTAAAAAACAATCCTTATTTTTCTGACTCAGAAAAATAAGCCATTTTTACTTTGTTGTTTTCTTTTTTGTTGAAGATTTTATTTATTTACTTTTAGAGAGAGGGGAAGGGGGGAAGGGAGGGAGAAAGAGAGAGAAACAACAATGTGTAGTTGCCTCTCACACATCCCCAACTGGGGACCTGGCCTGCAACCCAGGCATGTGCCCTGACTGGGAATCAAACCTGTGACCTTCTGGGTTGCAGGCCAGTGCTGAATTCCCCTGAGCTATACTGGCCAGAGCTGTACTTATTTTTTAATGAGCAGTGTATCCTATGTATATAATTTTATCATCTCCTGTAAACTGAAAGAAAAATTATTCAATGCAGTACTTTTTCTACACCTGGTGTAGTACATTCAGATGGCTTATCCTGGGGATATACTAAATTTAAACCTATAATGATGAAAAGTTCTGCAGTTGTACCAGATTTAACATTTTCCAGTATCTGATTTAATGATAAGGAATTAAATCCCATTTCACAGTTTGGTAAGAAAAATCTGGCTATCCTAGAGGGGAAAAGCAAATAAGTAAACACTTTAATTAGCCTGAATTGAATTCATCCATGGATCCCCCTGGGACTGGCTCTGGTCTTTAATAAATGAGAGGATGAAGCCCAGACAAATTTGGGTTCCTAACAAAGATCCCACAGTAAGTGATGAAGGTTTAGCCGATAGAATAACTCAGGACTCCTATGTCCCACTCCAGGGCTCTGTCCATACTGTTTGATTTGACAAGATACTAGATACAGTATCTTATTTTTCTGACTCGGAAAGCATATCTGTACATATTTTTTAATGAGCAGTATATCCTATGTATATAATTCATAGGCTTATATACAAGATACTGTCTCCTCTCCATGCTCCCAGTTTTGTTTGTAATGAACAGAGGGCAAAACACAAACTCATAGGCCTTCAGTGGTCAGGAGAAGAGGGTGTGGGGAGGGGGGAGGCAGAGGCAAGGAAGGGGAGCAGTTTAGACAAAAACCTAGTATAACGGAACCATGGACATGGACAACAGGTGGGATTGACTTTGGCGGGGAATGGGTGGGTGGGGAGGGGGATAGAGGGGAGCAAAAAGGGGATGGATGTAATACAACAACAATAAAATAAAAAAACAAAACACAAACTCAGAGGGTCAGTAGAGACTTTTTTGGTTTCACCACCAACTATAATTACCTAACTTAGCTTATGCCTGTTTGTTTGTTTGTTTTTATGGAAAGTAATTAATAGTTCCAGGCAAAACTATTGAAATCATTCTGAACATTATTAACCAGTTTCACATGGAGCATTGTATATTACGAACCAACAGACTCTGAGCTATAGAAATAAATCTCTTGGTTTTCTGTCATTGAAAGAAGAGTAATGATGAAAAAATCTAAATAACATTGATGGCACTTACTTAGCATTTCAAATTGATATCTAGTCAATGAAAATTATTTTACATCTATATTATCTAAGTCTGTGCTAAATTTCCTGATGATTTCTGAAGACAGCTCTGAGGATTATGCTTTTAAGCAGCTAAATTGTTTTTACAATGGAAATTTCATTTATTCCAGGAAAGTTTTAGTGAGGTAGGCACATACTAGGAATACTTACTGTACATAATAAAAAAGGTGAGATCCTCCCTGGATGACTTATTGAGTGCTCTGTAAGTAAATTAATCATGGTTGCTGCCTCCGACATGATAAAGTTGTTTGGCACAAATGAGGGCATATACAAAATTGATGAGCAATTTCTTTGGAATTACAATTGAGATGGGATGAGCTGCCAAGATTCTTTTTATGAAGCAATCTCACAAGTGTTCTCTTGGGCCGGAATTCTTGTCAGAAAATGTTAAACTCAGGCTCTGCTCCTTGTTTAAAACATGCATATTCTAGAACATGCACCCAAGTAAAATCAGTCAAGGAATGTCAGATTTCTATCCCTAATTATCCAAAACAGAATCAAATCAAACAATATGGACAGAGCCCTGGAGTGGGACATAGGAGTCCTGAGTTATTCTATCAGCTAAACCTTTATCACTTACTGTGGGATCTTTGTTAGGAACCCAAATTTGTCTGGGCTTCATCCTCTCGTTTATTAAAGACCAGGGCCAGTTTAAGTCAATGGTTTTCCACCTCACAGTCTGTTCTCACACTCTTCCTGAACTGGGGTACTTTTCCCATTTTATATAATTCCTACACATCTAGGGCAATATAGGCAGCCTTTAGCTAGTTGAATCCAATTCTCTCCTACTCAGTGAGTTCATTGAGATGAATGATTCATTAATACAAAGGGCAGCTTTTCCTCTCTACTCTGCAGTGAAAGAGGCAATGTTCCACCTATTTAACCCAAAGTAATGCAGGTAGATATATAGTGTATGTGTTACGAATTACCAGGAGAAACATTAAAAAGAAATATGAGTGTCACTGAAATACTCAAATAGTGACAAGCTACACTATTAAAACTGTCATTCAGGTGGAGTGGTTCTTTAAGGATTTTCTAATCATTCTAGTTATAAGGTGTATACACAGAGACTTAAAATTCTCTCAGCCAGTGGAAATATATTGGTTGATATAACAGTGTTTATTCTTTTTTCCAACCTAAAGGTAAAAATTCCATGCATTTTTAAATAATTGCAATAAATTTGGAATCAATGAAAAACATAGGTTATACACCTGGTGATTGAAACTAATCAGAATTGAAGTAAAGAAATATGCATATACTTAAAAAATGAAAAGTTATTTTCTAACTAGAGCCTCTCACTCCTGTGGAAATGACCACTGTAACAGACAATTGCTCTCAGTGTGGGTAAAAGATCAATTTTCTTTGAAGAATTCAAGGCTATGCTATAATTTGTGAAGTATTTTTAAATGGTAGGAACACTTTTATTATGTTATTATAGTAATATAAACACATTTTGCCAGTAAAATTACAAAATACAGGAAAAGAAAACCAGATCGAAACCACGATAAAGAGAACATTTCAAACACAGGAAGAGGAAAAAGGCCCTGTGACTTACAAAGAAAAACAGATAATGACTGAAAACTACTGTTGGGAACAAAGCGAGCCAGGTGTCAATAAAGCAATTAATTTAAAGTGATAGCTATGCCAACAAAAATTCAACAAATCTTTTCTAAATGGTCCATTAATAGTTTGAAAATCTTTTGAAGGCAAAATAGCAGGCCTGTACTGCAGACGCAGGACGTGTTAAGAGAAGCTCTTCAAGTAAAAAGCAAGCAATAGCAGAAAGAAACTGGTTGTGTACAAGGAAAGAAGGTTTCTAGAAACAGTTAATACATGAAAAACAGAAAACAAAATTATCTTTATGTGATTTCCTTACAAAATAAGTACTTAAAGCAAAAACAACATATATTTATAACAAATGTAGTGGTAGAAGGTATGATGATAATAGTACAGAAAATGAAAGCAGGTACTAAAAAGGTGTTTTCTAATTTTTTCTCACAGGACTAATATTTATTATTCTACTAAATGTAGACTACTATTACAACTAATAGTGTAATAATTTAAAGATGTTTATTGCAAGCATTAGAATAATTACTAAAAGCATATCTAAAATTTAATTGTGTCCAGTATACTTCAATATAAAAATAAGTATCACTGAAGGGTCTCTAGTCAAAACGAACCCATGGACATGAAGAACAGGGTGGAGACTGACTATGGGAGCCAGGGGATGCAGGCACAGGTGCACAGGACAGGGGAGAGCAATGGGGGAAAAACTGGGGCTGCTGTAATTGAACAATAATAAAATTCTTAACAATTACAAAAATAGAGCCCTGGCAAAGTGGATAAGGCACCGGCCTGCAAACCCAAAGGTTGCTGGTTCGATTCCCAGTCAGGGCACATAACCAGGTTGCAAGCCAGGTCTCTAGCCAGGTCTGTAGCTGGAGGCAGGAGAAAGGCAACCATACATTGATGTCTCTTACCCTCTCTGCCTCTCTCCCTTCTCCTCTCTCTAAAAATAAATTTAAAATATTTTTAAAACTTCAAATATTAAAATAAAAATAAGTAAATAAAAATCACTAAAATAAAATAAATAGTACTAATAGTTCAAAGGTGAAGTCAGAAGTAAATAATAAAGAGAATATTCCAAAGAAGACAGGAAATGAGAAAAATAAGAAATAGATGAAACACATAGAGGACAGACAGCAAGATAGAAGACTTAAACCCCAATACACTAATAGTTATATTAAATAAAAATGGCCTACATGCTATGAATAAAATTGTTTGTCAGACTTGATTTTTTTAAATAAGCAAGATCATTTATGTAGCATTACAGGGAAATGCTTCAAAAAAGATATGAATAATTTAAAATTAAAAGAATATGAAATAATATATGCCATCATTAATCATGAGAAAGAGAACCAGTCATAAATATTACTTTAAGAAGATCTCAGAAAAAGGAATATTACTAAGGATAAAGAGACATTTTATAATGTCAATATGTTTAAAGACCCACTTCCAAAAAGATATATGCAAACCAAAAAGCACATAAAAAGATGTTCAACATCACTAAAGTTAGGAAAATGCAAATCAAAACCACTATACAACTGCTATAAAGGCTAAAATAAAACCCCCTACTGTTTTCAATAATGTGGGGAAACTGGAAGTTTCATTCATGCTGTTCAAAATATGAAATGATACAACCATTTTGTGATGCAGTAGTTCATTCAAATCATAGGTGCTTCTCAAGAGATATAAAAACC
Source organism: Noctilio leporinus (assembly GCA_004026585.1). Lineage (NCBI taxonomy): Eukaryota > Metazoa > Chordata > Mammalia > Chiroptera > Noctilionidae > Noctilio > Noctilio leporinus. The sequence goes on from PVIW01003322.1 coordinate 130,560, forward strand.
TATAGTCATGGAAAATTGTAAATAACCAGAGCATCCTGTATTCACAATGACCCTAAGCTGGAAACAACCCAATATCTATGGAGTAGGGAATGGATAAACAAATTGTCATATAACCATACAACAATATAAAACTCAGCAATTGAAAGCAACAAGCTACTTATATACATACATAATATGCTAAAACATTATGCAAGTAGAAACTAGACACAAAAGAACCCACATTGTAAAATGCCATTTGTGTGTTAGACTAGAAAAGGAAGAACTAATCTGTAATGATACAAACCAGACTACTGACTGCTAGAAGGGCCAATGTGATGAGGGTGCAGCATAGAAAGTGGGATTTGGGGGATAATGACTTAAAAAAGCACAGAAAAATTCTCTATAGTGATGAGAATATTCTACATTCATTGTGGTGGGGGTTATAGGAGTGTCTACTTTTGCCAAAACTCACAAAATCTACTCTTAACACAAATACATTATACTGTATGTGTATTATATACTTTAATAAAATTGATTGAAATAAAAAGACAACACACAGAATGGGAAAACAAATTTGTCAATATATCTGGCAAGGGGTTAATATCCAAAATTTACAAAGAACTTACAAAACTCAACACACACACACACACACACACAATTTAAAAAGGGCAAAGGGCTGAATAGCCTCTTCTCCAAAGAGGACATAGAGATGGCCAATAGACAAATGAAAAGAAGAAATGCAGATTAAAACCACAATGAGCTATCATCTGTCACTTGTTAGAATGGATATCATCAATAAATCAACAAACAGAAAGTGCTAGTGAGGATGTGGAGAAAGGAGAACCCTAGTGCATCCACTATGGGTGGGAATATAGACTGGTACAGCCTCTGTGGAAAGCAGCATGGTGATACCTCAAAAACTTAAGAATGGATCTACCTTTTGACCTAGCAATCCCACCTCTTGAAATATATCTTAAGGAATCTAAAACCTAATTTGAAAGAACATAGCACCCCTATGTTCATTGCATGTAATTTACAATCACCCAAATATGGAAGTAGCCCAAGTGTCCATCAATACATGAGTGAATAAAATAACTATGGGACACTTACACAGTGGACTACTACGTAGCTGTAAAAATGAAGAAAATTTTATCATTTGAGACAGTATGGATGGACCTGGAGAGCATTCTGTTAAGTGAAGTAAGCCACTCAGGGAAAGACAAATACCCTGTGTTTCACTCATATGTGGAATCTAATAAAATGAACTAAGAAGGAAAATAGGGGCAGGCTCATAGATGGAGAGCAGGATGTCAGCTAGTGTCGGGGGAGGTTGAGGATGGAGAGACTGAGCAAAAAGAAAAGGGCTCTGGACATGGACAACAGTGTGGTGATTGCTGGAGGAGCAGGTATAGGGGTACTAAAAGGCAATGTAAAAATACAATAAAGGTTAAATAAAAGACAAAAAAAATTTTGCATGCTTTGTATGTTTTGACAGAAATATCTATATAATATGCAAAAGATGCAACTAATCAAATGATATTAGTAAAAGGTGAAAGCTTTATACGATCTGAAGAGAAACCATAGTATTCAAATGATGTTCAAGTCATTGTTTAGGTACATAATGCACATTTCTAAGACAGAAATGATTCATTTTTTACATTTAACAACATCAAAGCTTTAAGATTGTTCATTTAATTTTCAGTAATTCAGTAATGGAAATTTTGAACCACTTCAATGTCTTACGTGCTACTTTTCTCTCCTGCTTCTCTGGCAAAGGAAATGAAGAAAGTGAACCCAAGTGCCTTGTGCGGTGACTCCAATGAATTACTGCTCCACTACAGGGCAGCTGGGGAGGTACCTTTAAAATCTTTCACTTCTGAAAAGTTCAGGTAAGTTCTGTCATGAGGAAGTTTACCGGATACATTGTGATACACAGATTCTTCATGTGTCAATACTATTGTCTTAAAGAAAAATCAGATACAAAGACTTCTAGAGTTCCCCAGAAAATCCCTGTTTGGGATGGCATTGGTTTGAGCTGTACAAACTGAGCTCTTTTAAGCTATTTTCATTGACATGCTCTTTGCCTTCTTTTAGATGACTGAGTTGAAGCCCTGTTGAAACCGGGTGATAGTCATTACCTTCTGACGACTGAACGCAGTGAGATAAAAGGAGAATGGCAAACGAAATAAAGTGATGGTAGCCAGGCATTCATTTGTCAAGTGTATTGACATATGTTTTTATAAGATTTTAGCTTGCTATAAGGCACTGGGACATTTTTACTCAATTACTAGCTTTGTTTTTAGAAAGTATTTCTAATATCAAATAAATACATCAGAGACTAAGTGACAAGAAAACAAAAAAGAACAGGAAGTCAAAACTGCTTGTTTGGGGGAATTGGGTGGATGGATGATTTTTTAACATTATGAATATAGACTTAAATATTAACACCTACATGAAAGAAAATGAGCAATCAAAAAATAAGCACAGTAACCTTAAAGAAGAAAAGTAGGCTCAGTCTTGCATATGGGAAAATGTGGATATTCTAAAACTCCTTTAGATCCATTCACCCCATATTCTGGTTATATTTAAGAAACAGGAACAATCTTCCATTAGTCCTAGATGCTCCTGAAGAGAAACATCTAAATGCACAAATTTAGGAAAAGTTTTGCTACATGCAGTATAGATTAAATTAGGTTAAAAAAGAATATTAGAAAATATTTGTCAAGGAGTGACCTAGACTTCTGACAAAGATTGAAAAATATATGGACCAGATAAATACTGGATTAAAGATATAAGTGCTGAAGTTGAACAGTTGAGATAATGACAGAAAACTTGCTGTGATGTAGCAACACTACAGGAGAGTAGCAGTGGGTCTTTCAAGCTCAGAAGGTTATGAATATCACTGTTGGTGATGCCAATGGACTAGGATCTGATGGGCAGTTCCACAGAACAGTAAGCTCTTTGCCAGTGCTATTTGTTGGGTGGCAACTTTAGATCAGCATTACCCTTGGGCCAGGTAGTGTCTTTATTCACAGACACAAGGCTTCTCACTTTAGAGGAGACCAATGACATGCCAGACAAAGGAACTGCTTCCTTCTTACACAGGCACCACATCTTTGTTGGTGACCTCTGACCTATAACCCCTTTCTATGAACAAGACCAGCCCTATATCTTGGGCAGCAAGAAAGAAGTAAGGCAAGCATTGAAGGGAACATAATATCACCATTCCTATTATATTATAAAATAATCACACCAGAAATAGCTCTTTTTTTTTTTTTTTTTTTTTTTTTTTACTGGAATTCCCTCCCAGATAACCTAACCTATCAGGTGCAAAAGTAAACTTGATACATTTGACATCTAATGTCTTTACATTGATTTAGCAAGCCACGTGAAAATGCAAAAGTATTCATTAAAGCCCCCAAACAAGAATGTGTCCATGGCTGGTGGCACAGTGGATAAAATGCCAGCCTGCAAACCCAAAGGTCTCTCTCTGGTTCAATTCCCAGCCAGGGCACACAACCAGGTTGCAAGCCAGGTCTCCAGCCAGGTCTATAGCTGGTAGCACGTGAAATGCAACCATACATTAATGTCTCTCTTCCTCTCTCCCTCTCTCTCCTTCCCTCTCTCTAAAAATAATAGATAAAATAAAATAAAATAAAGAATGCTGCATGTAAGGTCTGTCCTGAAAGTATCGGCCATATAAAGTATTGTAATTATATTGACATTGGCTCCATACTTTTGGGACAGACCTTGCATTCTGATTATTGGTTTATTTTATTTATCAGATTCTATTTTTTCTTTTTTTTAATTTAATTTTATTGTTGTTGTATTATATCCATCCCCTTTTAACTCCCCCCTGTTCCCTTCCCCACCCAGTAAAATCATACGATAGTTTATTAGGTTTCACATATAAGTGAAATTATGATATTTTCTGACTGGTTTATTTCACTTAGCATACTACTCTCCAGTTCCATCCATCCTATCACTAAAGGTAGGCTTTCCTTCCTTTTTATGATTGAGTAGTATCCCATTGTGTACATGTATCATAGCTTATTTACTCAATCACATATTACGTGTTGTAAAATTGCACACTTGAAAACTCTATAATTTTATGAATCATTGTTGTTCCCCAAAAATTCAATGAAAATTTTTAAAAAGAATGCTGTGTATTCTTTCAGATTTTAATATACCTCCATGACTACATTCTGTGTAAACCTCAAATCCTTGCCAAGGTAAAGCTACCTAAAAACATCTCTACTATTGAATCAACAAGCACAGACCATTAAGGAAAAGGTTGACAAAAAAGGCACATCACAAAAGAATTTTTATATAGAATTTAAAATTTCTTCAAAATCATGACCAAGGTTGCCTTAATATTCCTCCTTCCCCATAGCTTCCCTAAACTTTAGACAGATTTCTTCCTGACCAGAGGTTCCTAACTTACTTTTTCTTAAAATCTCACCCATAATGTCTTTTAGCATTTTTCCACTAGCTCACTCCAGTGTTTAAAACTCTTCTCTATTATGCTTCAATAAAGTTGAGCTCAATCTCTCCTTTATTGCAATAGTCTTGAACAAAGTCTTCCTTAGATGTGTAACTTTGCCCAGTGAAATTTCTGTTACAAATCAGTTTTTTAAAAAAGATAAATGTGTAAAAGGAAAATGTCATTCAAATGACTTTTTCCATAGACTGTGTGAATTGCTAATAAGCATATAAAATGATGCTCAGTTTCACTAGGAAAATGCAAATTTAAGAGATTAGCATATAATTTAATGATCATAAGATGAGCAAAATTTTAGAAGTCTGAAGATGTAAGTAACATATACAGTTGATTTTGTGATAAATACAATTACTTTAAAAGTAACTTTAAAACATTTATATTAAGGTGAAGAAGCCCATATTCTAAGGTCCAACAACCCTAGTAGTAGGAATGAACACTGAAGACATTCTTTCACATGCTAAATGTAAACACACAAAAAAATAAGCAAGGAAATTTATTGAAGCATTGTTGCTAGCAGACAAAAAATGGAAAAACCAAAATGGCCATTGATAGAATAATGGATTTCTTATATTCATAGGTTTGAATATTGTTCTATAGTTAAAATCACCTATATTTAATAATATGAGGGCCTGCAAAACATACCAATTGAAAATTTGGATAATTCTATGATAATATGAATTTTTAAAACCTACTAAGCAATACTAAACAATATTCACACATATACACATGACATAAAACTATAAAAAGCATTTATGAAAATTATAAACAATGAATTTATTAGAGTAGTCATTTAACTCTGGGGAAGCAAAGTGTGAAATAAGAGATTTCAATAACCTTATGTAAGTAAATAAAGACAACATAATGACTTTGCATTAGAAATGGTATCAGCCACCACCACTTGCATTTATCAAAATCTCAAAGAAAGAGAAATGGGAACATTTGTAGTAGAAAAGAGAAAGAGAGAAGACTTTGGTTATACCTGATTGGATATGGCAAGGGGAAGGAACTTAAAGCCAGGCTAACTAAGATCAGGACATCGTGTGTAATTGGCTAAGGGAGCCAGCTGGCTTTTTCCAGTTGGTCATAACTTGGCTGTGGGCAAAAATTAGGGCCTCTTGCTACAGAGATTACTGTTTGAGTTCCTGAACTGGTCAGAGTAGGCAGTGATTTGGCTTTGTGGACTTTGCTGAAAATTGTGGGTCAGGGTTTGATTTTTATATATGGTCTGACAATTGTCCATTTGTCTACCCAATCTATCAATTTGTAAAGTTTTACTTTTTGAGGAAGACTCACACTATTCTTATAAGAGAAAATGTAATTCAATGACAAACACTTAAAGTGACAAAAAGTCTAATTGTAGGTAGGTAGACATGCTCCGCCTCCTTCTGCAAACATAAGAAGGATTACATACATATTCCACAAAACAAAAAGCAATCAGAACTGGCAGAAAATTGAACTGCATGGAAGACCAACAAACAAAGATATAAAAAAGTATTACTAGCCCTGGCTGGTGGCACCGTGGATAAGGCTCTGGCCTGCAAACCCAAAGGTCGATTCCCAGCCAGGGCACATAACCAGGTTGCAAGCCAGGTCTCCAGCCAGCTCTGTAGCTGGAGGCAGGTGAAAAGCAACCATACATAGGTATCCCTCTGCCTCTCTCCCTTCCCTTCTCTAAAAATAATAAATAAAATATTTAAAAAAAAAGTATTACTTATCTAGATGGATAGGAGGGGTGGAGACAGAGAACGGGGGCAGAGAGAACCCGCTGTGGTGGCAGTGGCAGGGCAGTGGCTGTGACCAGCCAACAGAAAAAGCAGTCACACATTATAAAAGCCTGGAGGGACACCTGGGGAGTGACCCCAGTCTCAGGCCAGGTTGCACAGATCATGGTTCCACGGCAGGGGAAATAATGCCTCATTGCTTATGACTGTGAAAACCAGTCAGGGGTGGAGTGGTGGGAGAAATTGCTGGTCTCTCAGAAGAGTCCATTTAGAGGCCTGCATCATCCTGGAACAACCGCAAACCCACCCACTCTGGGAACCACAACCAGGGCAACAGCTAACAGGGAGCCAGTCACATACAGGAAGAGGGAGAAGTGATTGGAAAAGGGGCAAGTGTTGAGCAAGTGGCATTGTTCCCTCTCTGAGCCCTCCCCCATATACAGCACCACAAGGTGGTGAAACAAGTCACCCAGCACTGAAGAATACCTAAGACTCTGCCTTTATTTTATGAAATGTTAAAAGAACACAAACTAAGCAAACAGCTAGAACAGGAACAGTACCATAAATACATTATGAGATAATATGGAGGGTTGTCAGTGAAGTGGGGGGAGGGAAGAATGGGGGAAAAAGTGCAGGGTTCAAGAAGCATAACTGGTAGGTACAAAATAAACAGGGAGGCACTAAGAATAGCAGAGGAAATGGAGAAGCCAAAGAACTTAAATGCATGACCCATGGACATGACCTAAGGAGGGTGGGATTGCTAGACAGAAGGGAGGTACCAGGCAGAGGGAGGCAAAGGGGGAAAAAAATTGAGATAACTGTGTTCAATAAAATATACTTAAAAATAGGTATAATTTTACATTAATAAAAATAAAATATAAAATGCAGATATTATAATCATGCATATTTTGATATGTTTTGGCATTTGCAGAAGGTTACCACTTATGTGCTGTATGTATAAGCACAATTTCTTAAGCTAAAGCTACATGTGTGTTTCCAAAGGGCTGATTCTTAAAACATATAGCTCAAGATATTTTTGATATGCATAATGCACACTATTATAAGATTAAAAACAAAAAAATTTTAAAGATTTTATTTATTATTTTCAGAGAGAGGGGAAGGGAGAGAGGCAGATAGGGAGAGAAACATCAATGTATGGCTGCCTTTCACCTGCCTCCAGCCACAGACCTGGCTGGAGACCTGGCTTGCAACCCGGTTATGTGCCCTGGCTGGGAATTGAACCAGAGACATTTGGGTTTTCAGGTCGGTGCCTTATCCGCTGTGCCACCAGGGCCAAAAATAAATTTTAATAATATATTTTTATAGCAGCATTGTAGCTGGAAAAAAATGTATTTTTCAAACATTATTTCTTTTCAACATTTAATTAAATTTATGGAGCAGAACTGGGTATTATGAATAGCTTCAGGAAAATGATAATTTTGCTCCTTAGCTAGTGTAGTATGGGTGTTGATATATAGTAGTCACTTTCAAAAAAAGAAACAGAAATTTCTAGTGGACTAAATCCTACTTTTAGGGTTCAAATCTATCTATTTGTAAAACAGGTATTTCCTTGAAAGAAGTCATATGATCATCAAGCTGAAACATAAATATAACCTCAGGTATGTTTAGTTTTGGTGCATTATGATTTCTTGATTTCATTTTGATGTTCCAAATTTCCTTATGAAAAAAAAATGGCAGGTGTTGTTATTGAAAAAATCATTATATTCTGTGTAGGAGCTGACCGAATTGTGGAGGAGTATAAACATTTACTAATGATCTGGCTTCTTTGTTTTTAGTATTTGTCTCAGATGCTTGGTATGACTGAAGAAAACAGCTATGGATGATTGCAATTAGGCTTTTGTGAAATTTTTTTGGTTTCATTATTTTCCTTGTTGTTGTGCCTGGGTCCATTTTTAAGGGAATGGTCCCTTAGATATCCAAATGATATTAACAGGGATTGAAAATTATCTCCCTTGGACTCGTTCAGCTTCAAAATCAGGTCAGGTTGTTTTATAAATGCAAACCCAATTGAAGCTGTTTCTCTTATCCTCTTCTTTAGCTAGATCAGTTCCAGACTTCAAAGCTGAAGCCTGGTCTTTTCCAGGAGAAATATAGTCTGTACAGACAAAAGGAACACTCACCCATCAGCTTCTTCAAACCTGAAGATGAAAAAACCCATTTTAAATTCCACGGACAATGAAATGTAATAATTGTGGAAATTTGACCAACAGGTACAATTTGCTTTAACATGTTTGCTTTAAGAGCAATGGGCTTAGTCATGCAGTCATTAAAGTGAAATAAAAAAGAATGAATTTTGCTTTTAATAAAGACTACAAAAAGTTTCTATGGGTCCATTCAAAAGTTGTAGCAAATCTTCATGAATTTGTGGAGTAAAAACCTGCTTTCAAGGACAACTTATATCCCTGTATACCTTTGCTGAATGCCTGTCTGGTAAAGCTAATGAGTGACCACATATCTATCTTATCCTGTGTAGATAAAAAGAAAAAAGACATATTTTTCAATTATCAGGTTGAGCATCTTCTTTCAAATCTCAAAGAAATATGATGAATAATAATTTTAAAAATATCCATGTTTTGCCCTGACTGGTAGCATAGTGGATAAGGTGCTGGCCTGCATGGAACCCAAGGTCGCTGGTTCAACTCCCAGCCAGGGCACGTAACGAGGTTGCAAGCCAGGTCTCCAGCCAGGTCTCCAGCCATGTCCGTAGCTGGAGGCAGGTGAAAGGCAACCATACATTAATGTCTCTCTCCCTCTCTGCTTCTCTCCTTTCCCTTCTCTCTGAAAATAATAAAATCTTTAAAAAAAAATCTATGTTTTCAAGAATGCCAACCAAATTCATTATGGATGACAGAGTCATAAATTCATAGTTCATAAACTATGTCCTATAGCATTTGTAAGTGTTCTTCCACAGTTTATGGTACATAGGTAAGCAAAAAACATTTCAGGAGAATTGACTAAGGCATTGCAGGAAAGGCAACTTTTAATATGAATTTGCAATTATGAAAAATAGTACAATAGAAAAAAGAAAGAGAAATCTTGAGTCAAAGGAAAGAGAATCAAATCATTTGAAAAGCATGAAAGGACACCATGTGTTGAGGAAGCTCAGCATGGCTGGGTCATAGACCCTATCACTAAAGATACATTGTGATGAATCTTTCATAGCACAGCAAAGAATCTGAATACTGGCTTTTAAGCAATAAGCAGCAATCAACCTGACTATATTTGAATGTATTTGGTTTGTTTTGGAAAATATTAGTGATAACGGTACCAGGAGTCGTGAATGACGAATGAGTGCTGAGGACAAACAGGTGTCAGGATGTTGGTAATGAGGCTGCTTCAGTAATAAATAATCAAATTCAAAAGCCTATTAGGCTGGGAGGAAGTAAAGATAAGAACGGAAGTACAAAGAATCAAAATAGCAGCTTTTATAGGAGAAGCAGATTGAAGAGCCTGGGACAGGCCATGAAAGTAGAAATAAATGAGATCTTTAAATGAGATTTCCGTACCCAGGCTGATTTTGACATTGGCTCCATACTTTCATGGTATTACTTTCATGGATGTTTTGTAAATTTTCAGTTATTTTGTCAAACAGCCAGGTGACAATCATATACTAAATAAAAATGCTATTACAGTCATGCTTTTTTTCTTTTATTTTGCACATATACACAAAAATGAATGTTGCATTTAACATTCATTTTTAGGTTTTTTCGTTTCACGTTAGTTCTGTGCAAATTATAGACTGCATTCGACTGAGAATAATAACAGAATACCCAAATTTCAGGCTTTAAACACTCAAGGATTTAATTTTTCATGTGTAATGTAGCTCTCTCTGATGTGTACATTAGCTTTATGGTATTTTGGACCTGGCTTTTTCACATAACAGCCTATGTCACCATGTTACAATGTGGCACCCATTTTCAAGGTCTACATGGATGCTGAACCTCTGGTTATCGCATCTGAGTTGCCAGTCTAATGAAAAGAAAGAAGCCCTGGCTGGTAGCACAGTGGATAAGGTGCCGGCCTGCGAACCCAAAGGTCGCTGGTTCGATTCCCCAGTCAGGGCACATGATCAGGTTGCAAGCCAGGTCTCCAGCCAGATCCGTGGCTGGAGGCAGGTGAAAGGCAACCGTACATTGATGTTTCTCTGTTTCTCTGCCTCTCTCCCTTTCTCTCTTTCTGGAAATAATAAATAAAATCTTTAAAAAAAAAAAAAAAAAGAAAGAACAGAGGGTAAAAATGATGTCCATCTCTATTGAGTCAGATCCTTTGAAAGAATCTTTCCAAAGTTCCCTCCTAACATGTACATTTCTTCGACCACATCTACGTGTACACGCTCCCCGCTATGTCAAAGATGGTTGCACAAAGGGATTGGTACTTGAGTTCATCCTTAAAGAATTAATAGGGGTTTTTAGGTGGAAAAAAGGAGAGAAAATATGACAGGTGCACAGATTAGATTGTGCACGTTTATGGAGGTATAAAAAACATTTAAACCTGCATGAATTTAGTGAAAAGTGAATATATCAGCATGGCTATACATAATAACATGGTGGGGAGTATGAAAAACCTAGTCTAGGAAAATATATTGAGTGCAAATTATGAAGGGTCTCACATGCTGAGTTAATACTTTATATTAAAGGAAATACGGAGCCATTAATGTTTTGGAAGCAGGGGTACCATACAATCGGATTTTTATTTTAACACTTTTATGTTAGAATGGTACTGTTAAAATTGGGTAGTAGACACAAGAATAGTTCCCCAAAGATTCATATATGTTCTAATAATTCTGAGAAACTGTGAATATATTAGGTCACATAGCAAGAGGTAATTAAGGCTTAACATGTAGAGAGAGGTCTTTAAATGCAGGAAGGAGATTCAGAAGAGTTTATGTCAGAATAACTGCAATGTAAGACTTGCCTGACCACAGCTGATTTTGAAGATTGAAGGGTTCATGAACAAGGGATGAGGGCCATTTTGACACAGTTAAATGGATTCCCTCTTAGGGCTTCCAGAAAAGCCCAGCCAGCATCTTGAGTTTAGCTCACTTAAACCAATTTTGAACATCTAGCCTCCAAAACTGTAAGATAACATATGTGCTATGGTTTCAAGTCACTAAATTCATGCTAATTTGTTATATCAGCAATAGGAAATAATAAAACACGTGATCACATGTATTAGATATGTGTGCTGTTTGGTAATGCACTCAATATACAAGATAAGACTATTATTATTCAGTGTGTCTTTCAGAAAAATTGAAATAACGTATATACATAAAGCACTTTGCCCATTGTTGGTGCTAAATAAGGAACAATAGAAGTTGGAGATATCAACCAGTGTCATCCCAATAAATTCAACCAAAGAGAAAAGGAAAAAAAAAAAAGAAGTTGGAGAAACTGTAGCATTACCTTAACATCTTCATCTTCATCATGGTTGAAAGTTCTGCAAATAAATAACTTACATAGAGTAAAAGAAGGTAAGTTCTGTATTTTAAAAAACAGATTATATGAGACACAAGTAAATTCTCAACAAAGATAGCGATGGTGGGGTTAATGAGGGGGAATGATCTGATAAGTATTTAAGGATTGAATCAGACTTTTGGCTGTTTGGAAATGGATATAAAATATAAAAGGCTTTTTATCTTCTCTCTTGGATGACTGAATACATTTCACACACACCAATCCAGTTAAATAACTTATGCCATGCTCTGATATCTGAATGCCTGTATAACTTAGGATGAGAGCTGTGTGAGCAGTAGTTCCAAATGCACAGCCCATTTTCAGAAGGCATTACGAACCTTGAGCATCTCCGTGCTGAGCTGGAAGAAACTGATCCAGTATCATAAAACTCCTGCTGTCTTTTGCACCTGCTCTGCTAGATCTTCAGTAGCATCTTAAAATCTACCTAATAACCTCATTAATACAGTTTTCTCTCTGGTATCCTGACTCCCCACATCTTTAATAAAATGCTTGCCCCCAGGGTAATCACATTGCCCCTGGAGTTGTAGGTGCCTGAATGTTCCAGCCTGACGATTATCTTCCCCAAATAGCTCCCCTTTTAACTTAGGCTTCCACCCGCAGTTTCTCAGTTGCTACGTTTTCTGGACATAGACCATTTGGTCAACTCTTGCACATAATCCTCTCCTTCCCACCAACGGTTACTCAAGCAGAGATTTTCCTTGACATCGCTTCCTTATTAATAGGCGAACGTGCATTAGAACATACTAATCGGGCATCCTGCTGGAATTAGTCCTTGGACTTCTGCTGATTTTAATTTTCATAAATGATCTAGAGAAAGGAAATGACTGTGAACTAGCTGGAATTACTAATCAGCCAAAATTGCAGGGGAGGCTAGAAGTAGAGGAAGCTACAACCAAACACAGATGGGGCTCAATATGCCCTTAGCTAAGTGGGTATGTGGTAAACGGAACACAATAGGGATCTTGGGGAAGAGCTCTACACGTTGGGCCTAAATGATTAAGAAATAAGTAATGCCAGTCAATTGAAATGCATGAAGTTTGGGGCATAATTACGGATCAGTCACTCCAAAAGGGTACGAACTGTGTGAAACTTCAATTAGACCAGAAAAAAGGGTAAGACTCCCTAATATGGTACACTTGGAAACAGATTTGCATTTCAATTTATTTTAGCTTTCATTAAAAATAAATACTGCTGAGAGAGGAAATAGAAATGAGATATCAGGATTTGCTCACAGAGACTCATCTGATAAACTGATAGTACATATATTTTGAGTTAAGTGTATAATTTGATAAGTTTTGATACAATCAAGATATATGCATTATTTCCATAAATATGTTTGTGAGTCCCCTTGAAAGCAATCTCCTTTTCCCCATAGTTTTGTTTTGTTTTTTATTGTAAAGAATGTATTTACTTATTTTTCGATAGAGGGGAATGGAAGGAGAAAGAGAAGGAGACCAATATCAATGTGTTGTTGCCTTTCATGTGCCACCAAACCTCTGGGCACCTGGCCTGCAACCCAGGCATGTGCCCTGACTAGGAATTGAACCAGTGACCCTTTGGTTTGAAGGCTGGCACTCAATCCACTGAGCCACACAAACCAGAGCCTTTTGCCGTAATTCTTATCTCTACCTTCATAGATGAGTGTGGCATATTACAGAATTTCATATGTATTAAATCTTACATCATGAACTCTATGTTTGCCTACTTTCACTCAGTATTAGGTTTCTGAGACTCATGCATACTGTCAAGTTTATTAGTACTTCATACACAATTTGTTTATCCATTCTCCAATTGATGGACAGCTTCCTGTTTAGGGCTATTATTTAAAAAAAAATGTTTCTCTGAATTTTCTTGAACAAATATTTGTATTTTTAGTTTCAGATATTGGTAGTTGACATTGCTAGAGTTTTATCAATTTTTTTCTCTTATTAAAGAATCAAATTTTGACAGGTTTTTATTTTTCCATTTCTAGTTTTAGTTTTCTGCTATTATTTCCTTTCTATATTTTATTTATTTATTTTGATCTTTTTTTTTTTTTTTGGTCTCTTAAGGTAAAAACTTAGGTCATTTAATTCAGAATATTCCTATTTTCTAAAACTGGCATTAAAGCCAAACATTTCCCAGTAATAATTGCTTTAGTTCATACCTTAAATTTTGATATGTTGTATTCTTACTATGTTAGTCCAGAATGTTTTCTTATTTTTTTCTATGGGTTAATTAGAAGTGTAGTGTTTAATTTGCAAGTATTTCAGAATTTTCCATTATTAATTTCTAATTTTATTCTATCGCTACTGAAGAGCACATCCTGTAATAGTTATTTGCACTATATTAGCTTTATTTATTTCTCAATAGATGATATATCTTTGTACACATATCATGTGTTGATAGTATAGTGGAAATATTCTATTATCCTTACTGATCTGTTTGGTTTAACTGTCCTACATATACTGCGACTGAGCTGTTATGACAGACAATAAGATGTGCTTCTCAGATTTCTCTTTCAAGAAAGGACACATGCCCAGCTGGGAGGAACATGGTTCACAGACAGCATCCAGAAGTTAATTCTTTTAGGCTTGCCCCAGCGTGGTAAAGATCCAACTCATCAAGGCAGCCTCGGGCAGTGGCTGAACAAGACTGTAATAATACTAGGGCCTACCCTAGTTGTTACTTCTAATATCAGAGTCCCTTAATGGACCATCTCTGCTCTGGAGGTCCTATTTAGCTGGAAAGACAGATCTGCATCTCAGTTTAACATCTTCTCTTGCCAGATATTGCTCTTCCTATTTTCATTTTATAGGTGATATTCCCCAATAAACCTTTGCACTTTTAACTCCATTCCAGTCTCTGCTTCCTGGAAACCTGAACATGTAATAGTTGTTAAAATCTCCCATCAAGCCCTGGCTGGTAGCACAGTGGATAAGGCGCCTGCTTGCAAACCCAAAGGTCCCTGGTTCGATTTCCTAGCCAGGGCACATAACCAGGTTGCAAGCCAGGTCTTTAACTGGAGTCAAGCGAAAGGCAACCATACATCAATGTTTCTCTCCCTCTCTCCCTCTCTGCCTCTCTCCCTTCCTCTCTTTCTGGAAATAATAAATAAAATATTTTAATTAAAAAATCTCTTATCATTGTATATTTGTGTAATTTTCTGTTTATGCCATTCTCCTAATGTATTTTGAATCTCTTATTAAGTGCAAATACATGGGTGGCTATTGTTTTCTAATGAACTGAAAAATTATCCCTTTTATCTCTGGAAAGACATATTTTGACCTACTTTGCTGTTATTAACATAGATATAGAAGTTGTCTTTTATGTGATGTACATCTGTTTATTTTTTGTTCTGTCTTTGATTTTAAATCAAAGTATGTAATTTTTAGACAGGACAGAATTGGATATCTCTTATGTAGTCTGAGAATCTCTGCCTCTTAATTGGAATATTTGGTACATTTACATTTTAATTATTTGTTGATATATATGTTCTTGTCTATTTTGCTATTTATTTGTTTGTCTCTCTGATTTTTGTTATTCTTTTTCCCTAACTTGGTTTGGGATAATTGAATATTAAGTATTTTCTCTTAATTTATCAATTTATTTTTAGCTATACTTGTTCATTGCATTATTTCTAGCCTATATATTATAATATTAATTCTTACCTCATAACAGCCTCTTAGGGTTAATGTTGTACCACATTATATAAAATGTATATCTCTTAATTCCATTTACTCTTCTCATGACTTTTGGTTGTTATGATACATATTTTGCAGCAGAAAGCTGTCTTTGAAAAAAATTTAGGTGATAGCTTTTTATTCTTACCCACATATTTACCATTCTCAGTGCTTTCCTGTCAATCTCAATAATCTATTTTTCATTTGATGTTATATTTTTCTTCCTGAAAACCTTCATATATCATTTCTTATCATCAAGTCGACTGGTGGCAATTTTTTACCTTTCATTTATCTGAAAACATCTTCATTTGGGCTTCAATTTTAAAAAATATTCTTTCTACATAGAAATATTTTGACAAGTTTTTATCCCTTTCACCTCTTTTACAGACACCTTTCCAGTGTCATCAGCCTTCACAGTTACTGATGAGAAGACAGCCACCATTGTTGCCCTTTACCTGTGTCTGTGATATGTCTTTACTCTCAAGGTTTTCAAGGTAAATCGCTCCCTCTACCTCCCTCTCTATCCTCTCTTTCAGCAATTTGCCTATAAAATATTTAGGGGCTATGTTCTTTTTTATGTATGCTGCTTAGGGTTTGCTGCATACCATGAATGTTTATGTTTGTTTGATTTTTTTACCTAATTCTAGAAAGTTTTAGACATTGTTTTGTTTCTTTAAATATTTCATTGGGCTCACTTTTTCTTCTCTTTCTTTATGGATTCCAATTATAGATACTCATTGATATTGTCCCATGAGTAAAAAATTATTTATTTATTTATTTATTTTTGCAAGTAGCATATTTCTTTATCTGCCTTTAAGTTCCTTGACCCTTTGGTTTTGTCCATTTTGTTAGTTTTATTAAAAGTCCTATACTTTTCAGGCCCTACCTGGTGGTTCAGTGGATAAAGCGTTGGCCTGCAAACCCAAAGGTTACTGGTTTGATCCCCAGCCAGGGCACATAACCAGGTTGCAGGCCAGATCTCCAGCCAGGTCTGCGGCTGGAGGCAGGTGAAAAGCAACCATATATTGATTTTCTCTCCCTCTATGCCTCTCTCCCTTCCCTTCTCTCTAAAAATAATAAATAAAATCTTTTAAAAAAAGTCCTATACTTTTCAGTTCTGCCTTTTCTTCTTGGCTCTCTTTCATAATGCCTTTCTCTCCCTCTCTCTCTTCTGACGTCCTATGGGCCCTTTAACATTGAGATCTTTCATTTTTAGTTAACTTCAGGGCATTTACATTGTGTTGCTTAAAATATCTCTGCCTGTACTCCTAAAACAATATTTTTTTACTTTCTAATTATATTGTTATATTTTCTTTTAGATCTTCAATTCTTTTATTTCCTTGTTCCCTTCTGGAACAGTTCCTCTGTCTGATACATTACTACTAATTCAGGTGTTCGCATCCCTTTATTCTACTCTGTTTATCATTCCTACTATCAAAATTTTATTTCACTATTACTACCCCACCCTTTATTGTTTTATACTGTGAATATTATTCTATCTTTTAAAATACAATTATCATGCTTGTTTATTATATTTATTAATAGCTAATCTATGTATTCTGGTGTTTTTGCTTTCAATCTACTCCCTTCTTTCAAACCATCAGAGATCCAGTATCTGAGAAAAGAAAGTCTTTGCTTGAATCTAACCACCCTCATTGTTTGTGGCAAAGTCAAGGATACTCACTCCTAAGTATCTATCCAGACTATACATCCCTTCAAGATTTCTCCCAAAATGGGAGTAATTGAGCATATTTATGCAGTAAAGTGGAAGAGAACAAATGTTTTATACTGACATAGCTCAACTTAAACAAATGTTCCATCATTCATGCTCTAGATATCTACTGAGTAATCTGCACTGGACTGGAGCATTCAATCCCCAGTTCAAAAGAGCTTTCTCTCCCTAAAGAGCTTCTGTTGGCGGTGATGTTGTGTTCCTTCTATAATTTCTATAGGATTAATTTTGGGGGAAAAATTAAATGGTATCCTAACTTCTGTGTCAATTATTTCCCTGCTTTCCTTTATAGTTTTGCACCCATATATTCATCTCAAAGCAATATTTAGTTTTGCATGGGTATAAAATATAAATCAATGATATCATAATTATTCTTATACATTTTTAGCAAACATTAAAGTCTTTGTTTTAGTTCATATTAATGTAACAGCTGTACTTTTTATTTTTTACTACTGTTTTCTTTTATAAATGTATTGTTTACTTGGTTATTCTGGTATATATGGACATTTAGTTATTGACATTTTGCTAATATGGAAAATACCACCACAAATATTCCTCTATGTGTCTTCTATACAAATACAAAAATTTTTATTGGGTGAACTCCTGGCCATAAGCTGCCTGTTATGCTGTACTAGAAAATGCCAATGCTGAAACAATTATTTCATGATTTTCTGCATTGCCTTCTGATTTCCCAAGCCATCTCATTTTATTCCTAGTCTAGAATGGACCAAATAAATAATTAAAACAGACAATCATTCTTTATTACTTATATCCCCAAATCAAAGTTCCATCAGGAAGAAGTACTGCATAATTAGACGTGATTTTAAAAACCAATGCATGCCTAATTTGATCATTTTGGTGGCATTCTTTATAACAAATATGCCTCACTGCCCAATTTATCTAGCCACCGCAATTAATTCTGATAACACAGACAGCTAAATTAGATTCCCCAAAATGTCTAAATACTTCAAACTTCTTTCTCTTTCATGGACATGTAGACATCTGTTCTCTATGAAGCAGGACAGAATGAAATCTTTACATTTGTAAAAGACCGTAATTTAGTTTATGGATTTTCACACTGAAGGAAAAGAAGGCCTCTACCAGCAGAGATTTTTTCCCCCTAGATGTCTATCATTTGCAGAAAGAGATTATGGAGAAAAGGAAGTTACCTTTAGAGAGTCATTAGATCTATAAACCTGTCTTTCTCCTCCTCTTATTAGATTACATTCTCAAAATATGTTTCCCTGAATATTTGGTTGTTTAGCAGAGTAATACCATATGAGGTCTGTCCTGAAAATATCAGCTGCACAATATGTTTTAATTACCTTGGCATTGGCTTGATACTTTCTGGACAGGCATCGTACGTCCTTCATCACAGAAGTCATTTAAATTTAAGGTTCATGATTAGACTAATAACATATCCAAGAAGGAGTACAAAAATGAATAATATACATCTTTATACCCTCAAAATTTCATATTCCCATCCATAAAATTACATATTTTTTCCTTCGGTAATGCAACTAAAGCTACAGTAAAAGTCTCACTGGCATCCAGAGTTCGAAGAGTCTGCAGTTCTATGTTTGGCTATTAAAGAACACCTCATTTATCAAAGTATGTGCATACATATGGATTCTTAGTCCAGAGGTCAGCAAAATGTTGCCTGTGGGGCAAATCTGACATACCATCTGTTTTTGTAAATAGTTTCATTGGAACACAGCCATGCCCATTCAGGAACATAAGGTCTGCTACTGGTTTGCATTTTAGTGCAGAAGTGAAAGTTAAGAGAAAAGCTATATGGCCTACAGAGCCTGAAATTCTTACTATATAATCCCTTAGAGAAAATAGTTTAATGATGTCTGCACTAGTACATCAGGATTGACAGTAAAATTTTAAAGAATGCTGAATTAAAAATATATATTTCTGAATTTCCCTCTTCATTGTGTTGCTTTCTTTCATTAAAAAAATAATAATTATGTGTTTCTGGATGTGCAACTTCCCTTCTAAAGTTAGTGAGGTTTTGAATGAAGGATTTTGGAAATCTGATTAATAATTCATTTTATACTCCTAGCATTCATTCAAGCTGTTCATCTAGTGTCCTGATTCTTTTCCCTCTTACACATGATAGGATTCCACCTCTTGGGTTTAAATAAGCTGTTGGCCAGTAAATGGAAACAGAAAGATTTTTTTTTTTTCTGGGCAAAAATGCAATATTCTCAACTTTATTTTTTCTCATTTTTGGAGCACCTACAAGACTATGAGGATCAAGCCCCCTTGCTAATGTGTAAAGATAAGGAATGAGAAATAAACTTGCTTGTTTAAACCACTGAGATATTTTCACAATTCAATATCAGGAGCATTACCAACCCTATCTTGATTGATACGTAAATTGGTTCAGGAGGTAGAATGTTGCCATTACAGAGAATAGTGAATTGTGAGACAACAGTTTTTAGGGAATGGATGGATGATAATCAGAGATAGGCAGTTACAGACAACTTGGTAAACCTTTTATCTATAATAACTCGAGAGGCAGGTAATGTAATAATGAGCTTCTAGCTTCAGATGAAGAGATTGGAAAATATATATTAACATCATAAATTTGTGATTATAGATTTCTTTTGACAAGATAATGATACATGTAAATTCAGAAAATAAATGTTTAGTTTCCAAATGACATTGAAAGGGAACAGAAGAATATTCCCGAGTGTAGCAATTTACAATTAGAAGAAAAAGGCCTTTGAGAAATAGGTCAAATAAAATGCAAATATAATTATTATCATATAAATGTAATAAAGTTCAGCCATGTAGCAAAAGGAGATAAAAATTTTAGAATGTCACATCTAGTGACCCATTGTTAGTTAAAACCTCTTAATGATTGAAGGTGTTTCAACCTAGTCTTCTGAGTCTGACAAAACTGTTAAGGAAAGAAAGACTTAAGTGTGCAACTGTGGCATGTAATCTTGATTGGAGAGAAATCTCACATTTGGGAAGAAGATTTAGGAGTCATTGTACATTTCACAAAGTCCTCAATTTTCCTGACCTCAGTACCCACACAAGCATGCGTCAAAAATTAGACTCTTTATCATCCCTTGTCCCTAAATGACTACACTGAATAGAAGCCTTTGCTGATTACAGATAGGAGTACAGATAGGATGAAAGAGGTAAACTTTATTAAGCTACTGAGATTCTGGATTTTCATAATAACACAGCCTATCCTGACTCCAAACGTTATTAGCTTTAAAAACTTAATCTAATCTATTTGTTGATTCCTATTGCCATGAATAGCACACACAATATTTGATAGGTGATCAATGACTACTACCATTTTATTTGAATATTGCAACATAGTGTAATAGTTTAAAGATGTTTCAAATAATAACTGTCACATAGTTATGCAAGTGGGTTTTTTTTACTCAATGCAGTTAGGATGAGTGTGCGCAGCAAACTACTGTCTGGTAAGAAGGTGTAAGGAAAGAAAATCTTGTAGGACTTAGGAGTTAGTTTCTGACTGGGGGACAATCTAGAGAATTAGGGTCTGCTCTATACTGCATGCTGCTAGAAAGCACGGGAAATCCTATGATGACTTAACTCAATAAATCTTATCTATAGAGAGAGAAGATTAGAAAGAGGATAAAATTGTAATTGAAAATTAGTAGAAGTTATGTTGGCCAAGAGAGAAGGCATTGAGCATTTTGAAAGTGGAACAGTGATTCTTTTTCCATCTGTGCTTAGACAAAATTATGAAGTGGTCTTGTTTTGTCTCATTTACCTCAGTCTCAAAGTAACTTTGAGATTAGCATTCTATGAAATTACTTATATCTAATAGAATAACAAGAGTTATTCTAACTGTGAGTGCAAGGACAATTTTCAAATGTCATAAAATGCCCTTAAATTCAAATTTGAGATGTCATTTCATGAAATATCAACAAGAAAATAACCCAACTGTGGTTTTATAGGATAAGAATATTTATACCCATGGCTTAAGTGTGTATATGTACAAGTAAAGATAACTGTACTGCAATATAATTTTTAATGGAAGAGGTAAGCTTTCCTCTTGATATTAATAATGAGATATCTAAATTTCAGAATATTATTTATATTATAAAATAAACAAATTATTATATGTGTTTACAGATAATCCATGACCTGCATGATGATACAATCATTGAGCTGACGTTGTTAAGACATTGGGACTATCATTGCTGATAGTCTCTGTAAGGATTACTGTTTGGTATTGGACAGAGACCTGGGCTCTGGGATGCGTGGCCTGTCCCTATGGTATCACTATTATGATGAAAGCCATGTAAGCCTTCTTTCTTCCTAGATAAATATGAAAAAATAAGTAAAACAAGATGGAATCTGTTCTTTAAAGATATTAAATGGCTGATTTAGATGTTAGGTACATAGCAATGTAAAAATCACAAAATATGAAAGCTTTAAACATTTACAAATCATTTGCAGCATGAATAATCACATTCTGTTTTTCTTAGGGTTCATTGGACAGTAATTCTATTCCAATATTAAAGTCAGCCTACATACATTTATTTTCTATTCCCCTGAAATTTCATTTTAAAAATAACGAAGGATAAAATTAAAATTCAAACCTTCAAAAACTAACGGCAAGCTAAAGAGAGCTTTCCTCGGACGAGGTATTTCAATACATTTCTTGAAAGTAGAGGGTAAATTGAAGAAACAAAACTGAAATATCTCAGTAGTAGGGAAAGGATTGTCAAATAAAATACAGGATGCCCTGTTAAATTGATTTTCAGATAAATAAGTATTTTTAGTATAAGTATTTCCCATACAATATTAAGTGTTCCATATTTTCTAAATTGTTTTCAATTATTTGTCTTTCATTTTGTTTTAATTTCATGTTCCTAGCCACAGGAACATGAATATTTCTATTCTTAGAAATATTTGTGAAGGTAGATAATTCATAAATCTGAAACAAGATGACATCGAAAAAATAACAGACACAGAGTAAGAAAATAACCTTGGAAATGTAGCTGCAATTGGAAATATAAAGTTGAATGAAGGACAAATAAGTACAAAACAATTCTTCCAGAACGTAACAGACGAAGAGTAAGTATGAGGAAGAAAAGGGACGTGTAGTGCATGGGGTGGCAGCTGTAGCCCCCAGATTAAACCTGGCCCGTTGCCTGTTTCATTTGCCTAGAAGCGCTGCTCAAGAAAGGTGGCAGTGTGAGCTGAAGAAACCAAGCCAGGTGTCTCCCTGTGCTCCTGGTCCTGCTCCACCCTTGGCTTCCACCTGCCTCCCCAGCTGGCAGCCCCATGGATGCTCTTGCTATGGACTGGTCACCCCTGGCATGTGGCAGACTCTCTACACCTAGCAATTACTAAACATCAAATAGGAGAGTCTCACTTGGAGACCCAGAGGCTCAGCAAATTTCCTCCTCCCCAGCCAGCTGCCCCAGTTGAGAGGTGGGCTCTCCTGAGGGACAGAAGGACACACCTGGATCAGGTGTCACTGAGGCAGTGAATGAGGCTGGCTGAATGAAACTGGCCAGGGTGGCTGTCCGCCAGCCCCTTCCCTGCCTCATCTTTCATGTTGTTCTCTCTCTGGCTGGTGGCTCTATGTTCTTCATCCAGAAAATCTCTCTAGCATGCGACTGCTGGGGGCAAAGCATACCTGCTACTTTATAGGGTCCATCGCAAGTAAAAGGAAGTGAGCAGAGCAGAAATTTCTCTCTTAACATGGAGGCATCACACAATATCCTCAATGTTGCCACTTCACTAATGGAGCCTAAGATATTTACTATCTGCCTCTTTACATAAAATGTTTGCTAATCCCAGGTCTAGTGATCAATTGGGCAAGTTAAAAATGTGACTGAAAATTAAGTTTAATGAAGAACAGTGGATCAGATGAGGATAAAATTAATCCAAAAAATAATTAAGAAACTCTCTCAAAACCAAAAAAGGAAATGCATGTTCAGCTTGAAAGAACCTTCCCAATGAAATGAGGTAAAATCCAGACAATAAGAGCTGCCTCCATGTTTTTACAGGGTAAGAGAAGTAGAAGGGAAAAACACAAATCAATTGTCATCAGACTTTTTGTTAGCAATATCTAATGTCAAAAGCAACAACCTTGAATGCCTTCTAATTGCTGAATTAAACTACTGTCATCCTAAAATTTCAGCTCCTTTTTATATTCTTTAAACATCACAAACAAGTGTAATAACAATATTAAAATATTTTCAGGCATGAAAGGATACCTTTTTATTTTAATAAGTTACCTTATTATGTGAGGAAGAGGAATAGACCAGCAGCAAAGAATACATGTGAGAAAAACGGTGAAGAGAGAATTATCCAAGGATAACTGCCACCAGCTTAGGCTTTATGAGTCCAGAATTGGCAGAGAATGGAGGATTCAAGACATTAAGTCTTTGAATTGGAAAATAATAGTCTATTGAAAAATTAGTACAATCAAGAGCTTGAAAAAAACTGAGACTATGCTAGAATCTATTAGGGGAGTGGAAAAGAAGGTATTTCACTTGAAATGGCTTGTTTTACACTGAGTAGGTGTATCTGAGCTGTAGATAAATCAGCATAATCCTGGCACACTGCTCCTATGGTAAGAACAAATATTTATAGTGTAAAAATAACTTGACATTGTTTATATCTTTTGTAACTTTCATAATCAGTCATTAGTGAATCACAGAAGAATAAATTCTAGCTATCAAAGTACAGTTCTTTACATGTATAAGCTTCCCTGTGGATAGATTAATAAAATGAGCTAATGTAGACCAGTCTATGAGAAGCCAAAGAACTAAAACAATTACAAAGACATTACCTCAAGTGCTTATGGTCTAAGAAAAATCTTAATTTCTAACATATTGAAAATGTAAACTGATTTCTAGTTCATTAGAGCCAAACATGTATGTATTACACTGTGGCATCAAAATGAAATGGCTCTCTTTATGGAAAGAAAAACGTAGGCATTTACTCAAATTCCTCAAAGGAAAAGTAGTTGTTTTCATTCCTAACATCTGAATTGTTCAGAGAAAAAGCTATTAAAAGGTTGGGGTGGTGGGGGTGGTGGGGGTGGTGGGGTGATAGTGGCATATTTAAGGTAACATTATCAGTATCTATAGATTTTATTAATACGTTCAACACAATAACCTCTAGTTTTCACATATGGCAACTTGAAAAGGAGAATCTTAATGAAACTACTCAAAATGAACTTTTAAAAGAACATTTCAGCTTGATACCAGCAATAAGAGCTTTAATTATTATGTTTGAAACATGTAGTGATTATTTTTCTCAAAATTCATTTTGCCCTATGACCCTATAAATTATTATTTTACTTTTATACATGATGAGACTAAGGCTCTAAGAGCAATACCTTGTCCAAGCTTACCCAGTTTAAAAAACAAAAACAGCCTCAAGATGCAAGTCTAGTTTGTGCGGTCCCAGAGACACTGATTATACAGCAGAAAATTGCTAGACCATATATGTTATGTAGAAGTTGCGGACCCACAACCTCTGAAGCAATTGTTCCAGAATGATTAGGGCCTGGTCTAATGCCAGACCCCCTATTCTCTGCTTCCATCTGTGTCCAACTTAGGAACAACCAGATAAAGCCAAACAGGCTCCCAAACCAATTTCACAGGGTATTCCACTTCTAGTTGCACATCTCCAGCTTCGCCATCCAATCAGAGCACACGTAGGTTTACTACCAAGTTTTTCCACCTTCCTGTCTGAATTTGAGTCCCTGCCACACCCAAGTCCCCGAATCCTTTGCTAGAGCAAGCTCTGAATAGTCTCTGTTTATTCACATTTGGGCTAGTTTTGTCGATTTCCAATACCACATGTAATTTTATCCCTTGGGCAGCGAGGTTCAGACTTCCAACGCAACTAACAGTTTCCTTACAACTTGCTTTCAGAACACAAAATTGTCTAGGCAAAAATAAAAAGCAAAATATTTAGAAAAGTTCTCCCACCTTGGATAACTTGGAATGGTATATTATGGTAAAATGAAGCTGTGAATCCCTGTTCTAACCCTTACACTGACTTGCATTCGGCATTCAGAGTTGGAGAAAAAGACCCAGGGCCAAATGACCTTTTACATTGTATTCCTTGGTTCCCTCCCGCAGCTGGTGTTATTACAGATCAAACCAACACAAATGTCCAGATGTAGCTGCAGATGGTATGTGAAAGCAAAATGTTTTCTGGCTCTTTAATGGCCTTCGCTCTACAAATGGAATGAAATGCAGCCAGAACTACAAAGCAGGCATGTGGCTATTTCCAATAAAGCAAAGTGTATAGGCAAATACAAAAGTTAAAGGAAAATATTTAAAACATTATCAATGCATGAAGCATGACTCAGACAAAGTAGGGGAAATTCTTTCCTAGTACTTTTACCTCAGAACAGACTATCTTGGTCCACTAAGTATTTTATCTATTTCCAGAGGCCAATTTTTATTTCTCAGCTGATATTTCTAGGAAAGTCAGTTTTTCCAGAGCTTATGGGGTGGTCACCAAACAGTAGGGGCAGACCTTTTCAAAGGAAATGTGAGCAACTGGGTTACATAGCATTGTACAAGTTTTTTCTTATACTACTTCCATGAGCTTTTAATATATAGGAGAATATGACCTGAAGATGCTCCTAAGCATTTTCATAGTTCTATTCATAAAGTTAGTGTTGAATGAAAAATAATTGAGCTGATATGTTCATAATTAGGAACTATCTTAAATACTTAAGTGCTTTTCTATACTCTGTTGTAATGAAGATATACAGAATGCCCAGTCTGAGCAAGTTCTGAAAGTTACACTTCTGAATTTTTGAACTAGAGTAAGGTAGGAGATAGAATGTTCTTGCGTGACAGTGTAGGATAGTGACTAAAGGCTGGGAACAAGGAATCAAACTGCATGATCTGAACTGCTGGATTTGCTACTCTGTGGCTTTAGGCATATTATTAATCATTCCATTCCTTAGTGTCCTCTTTTATTGAAATGCATTGAGGTAAGGAAGATTTGGTACATACAGGGTGGGGCAAAAGTAGGTTTACAGTGGTTCACATGGAAAATAATACAATCATTAATAATACAAGTATAAACTGTGTTTCATATACTCACAACTGTAAACCTACTTTTGCCCCACCCTGTTATGCAATGGAATAGTACTCAGCCACAAGAAAAAATGAAACACTGCTATTGTAACGACATGGATGGGCCCTGAGAATATCATGCTAAGCAAAATAAGTCAAACAGAGAAAGTTAAGAACTATATTATCTCACTCAGTTGTGAGATGTAAAACTGAAACCAGCAAATGAACAAACAAGAAAAACAAACAAACACTCAGAGAAGAGACAACAGTGTAGTGGTTACCAGAGGGAAGGGGGTGTCAAATATGTGGTGGACTGAAGGAGACTTGACCTGGGAGGGTAAACACATAATGCAATATACAGATGACGTATCATACAAATGTACACTTGAAACCTGTATAATCTTATTAACCAATGTCACTCCAATAAATGTAACAAATAAATAAGAAGACAAAAGAGGGGATTAAATAAGTTAGTATGTGCAAAGCGCGAAGAATGTTTATCTTGCTCCTAATTTTCATTATCATTGGCATAATTATTAATCACCCTTTTCTGGGAAGTTTGAGTAGTAGATCTAGGACCAGTCTGACTTCACTCTTTCCTATATGCTTATTGTAAACAAATTTAGTTCCTGATGATATGAAAAGTTAGGTTTGGAAAATTTTAAAAAATAGCCCCAATATTTGATGTTTGGGGAAGGCTATCAAACAAGAGGTGGCGGAGGGTCATTACAAGTCACACATTTCAGTCCTAAGAACCTTTACCCCAATAAGGAGATGGGCTCAATCCTCTCCTAAATAAATATCTACTGCATTATACACCCTCCTCAGATGGTCTCCCACTTCTATAGAACCATGCTGAAAACTGGAGTAAGGTGCAAGCTGCTCTGAGGGCTGCCTCCCTGGGCTAACTCTGAAACCATCTGAAGCATCAATACCCTGTAGTAAGTATGGAGGATTTACTTTTTTTACCGCTGTGTTTGCTACTAGCTCTCTCCCTCAATTAACAGTTTCTCATTCTCCTATTCAGAGTACCTTGATTTATAGACATATAATGAAAGTATTCTATTTTAAACCAGCAAAATATTCTAAACGTCATATTCTAATCCCCCAAAGTTCTTCCTTCATATTATTTCTATATCAGGATAAGTGCTACTTCCAAAATTTGAGAGTTCTTTGGTCTAGCACTCCACATAAATCAGCATTAACTTCATAATCTGACTTACTCAGTTCCAAATTTAGCTATAGAATTAGAACTAATCAACAACAACTACATTACTTATTTGAGATACTGTACTATAAAAATTTTCATTCTCCTAACATATTATAAGCTATTTTTGTAGCTGTTTTGCCCTTAACTACCTTCTTGACTGGAAGGTAATACATTATGGCTATTAGCTTGTTGCTCTGTCAGTCACAATACAAGGACAAATAAACCTTGATAGACCTGGAGAGCTAGAAATTCTGAAGTTCTTTCATCAAGTCTATTTGGCAGGTTAAATTACACATTTTTAATAGTATCAGAGTAGTTCATCCCAAAAGTGAAAGGTCACCTTCCGTATCTCTGTAAATAATTATATCATTCTAAAATCTTACAGTGAAATACTCAATTTTTAATTATTTTATTCACATTAAGGATGTATAAAGGCAATACAATAATTTCAAAGGTGATATTTTTAATATCTTCCTCAGCTTAATCATTTTTCATGATAGAAAAAATGTCAGTGACTATATTTAAAACCATTTTTTAAAAGATTTTATTTATTATTTTTAGAGAGAGGGGAAGGGAGGGAGGCAGAGAGGGTGAAGAACATCAATTTATGGTTGCCTTTCACCTGCCTCCAGCTACGGACCTGGCTTGCAACCTGGTTATGTGCCTTGGCTGGGAATCGAACCAGCAACCTTTGGGTTCACAGGCCAGCATGTTACCACTGAGCCACCAGCCAGGGCTCAAAACCATTTTTAAGGCAGTAATTAAATTTTAAGACAGTACTTAACTGTGATTATTTTTTCTTTTTGTCAACTCTATTTTCTAAAGAAAGTGTAACGAGAGTTATGAAAAATATTTCGTAAGTGTTTATGTGTAAAATTTGCATTTGTACTTAAATTTTACCAAACGAAGTAAGCCTCCAATGAAGAGATAACTACTAAGCATATCCAGCTTCCCCACCTTGGTATATGTGTAATATACTGTATTTCCTTTTTCACAAATGTAAGCATTTAAAAATTATCCATACATTTTTATATCACAACCATATTAAGTAGCAAGTTTATAACTTATTCCTTAAGTATTTTGTTTTTGTTCCTGTTTGTTTTAGCACCTAAAATCCTAAATAAATAAATAAATAAATAAACAAATAAATGACACACAAGCACATAGCACAATTCAGAAATACAAGAATTTACAAAATAATATTGATTTAAAAAATAAAAGTATAAATATCTCTCTATAATTCTATTTAGTTTAATCAAACAAAACTAGTTATTTTTAACCACTTCACTCTTTATTAGAAGTTACTCTGAGGGTATATAAAAGAAATAAAAATGGGATATTATTCTATTTAGTGCTCTATACAATATGATGGGAAAGAAGATAGAAATAACAAGCAAACTTATCTTTATATCATCCTAATTTCCATACATATAATCTTCATTACCCGAGAAACATAAGAAGTTTTTGCACTATTAAAAAAAAATTGCCCTGGCTGGTGTGGCTCAGTGAATTGAGCACACTGGCCTACCAACCCAAAGGTCACTGGTTTGATTCCTAGTCAGGACACATAACCAGGTTGCAAGCCAGGTCTTCAGCCGGGGCTCTAGCTGGAAGCAGATGAAGGGCATTGATGTTTCTCTCCCTCTCTGCCTACCCCCCCCCCACTTCCCCTCTCTCTAAAAATAATGAATAAAATCTTTTATAAATAAATAAAAATTAGAATCCACCTTCTACTGAGAACCACAACAGATACAATTCTTGTCTTCACCCTCAAAGATCAACCCAATCAGATTTGTCTTCTTATGTATCCTCTTAACTTTTCCACTTTTTAAAAGTTTCTCTTCTAACTTCCAGTTGAATTGGCAAATTTCTGCAGATCTCCACAATCATATGCTTAGTTTTCCTCCCCCTGTATAGGTATTCTCACCATACACTATTATGTTTATCTAAAGTTATAACACATTTTTCTTCATTGTGAAGGTGCCTGAATTCACTTGAAAAGTATTTAAAATGAAAGTCTGTAAAATTAATGAATAATATTATATTAATTTCAGAATATGGGATAATGATCATTAGAAAATCAACCCTTTTGAGAGGCAGTTGCCCTCATGTCTAAAAAGACTTGAAAAATCACCTCTAGAAGGATAGAATATTTGATTTATAGTTAATAAGCAACTTTAGATTGTACCTTTGCAAATTGAGGAAAAGCCACACACACAAAAACTATGTTACCAAGACCTTATGGGCTGAAAAATGCACCTATAACCTTAATCTTTGATTTAGTCCACTCTGAAAAGTACAACAGTAGCATAAATATAGAAGATCCTGAAAGTTTTATTTACCAGCTATATAAACTACTTATAGCAAACTCATTACTACTACATTAACTTGTAAGCTTGAGAACAAACTTTATAGAATAGACAATTATAAGTTTTCTGTAATTTAGTCTAAAATGAATTAATTATAGCATGCCCTTAAATAATGAATATATTCATAGAGATATAATATTATTTTAGCATTTCATTCATGATTATAGAGCTTATATTTCAGAAATACTAAGACAAAATTCCATTGGATCCTATACAAACCTTAATGAAACTAGTTAAAATCAGTCAATATCACACAGCTTATGTTGATAATTCAGTGTAACATCAAATGAAACCTAGAATCTTAAACTCACACCAGAGTATATATAGCAAAATACCTAGAAACCATGTGTTGAATAAAAACATGTAATTCATATTCTTCTCCTAAATGAGAAGTCCTGTTTATGCATACCTGAGCATCACCATCTCTGCCCACCCATACACAATTTAAAAATAATGACTGGGTCTTCACTACCAGGCCTGCAAAAGCTAACTCAGTTTTAAGTAATGATGCCATTAAGTGATTTAGAATAAATGTCAGCCTCATTTTTGCCAACATTAGCTTTGGCAAGATAGTAGAGAAAAATGAGGTATATCTCTTTGTAACTTTGAGGCCAAAAAAGAAGACCAATGTTAACTAACAATAAATGTGTTGTCTTTGTAGTTCCCTCAAAAAATATTGGCAAAGCACATACAGACCCAAAATTATGGAGCCAATGTTAGTATAATTAAAAGTTTGTGTAGCTGATACGTTTGGGACAGACCTCATATAAAAGCTTCGTGAAATCCTCAAAATAGGAAATAAACAGAAAACCATCTCATACCAACAGAGCAAAACCACAGATATCTATCTGAGCTGGTGGAAAGCTACTTTGTACTCCACTACTATCCTAGTCACAGCCTGTGAAACACTGGGGCACTAAGATTTAACAGTCAAGACCAAACTGAAAACCAATTACAATGACTTCATTTGTTTTTGTTTTCGTTTTGAATTTGACCTTGGAAAATCAGAAATATTTGGTAATAAACTACAATGTGTAAAGAAAATAAAGGACTCAAGTCTTAGTTGTGACCAATAAAGTCCACTCCTTGTTGCTTATTTATTTCTTCTGTTAGGGATTAAATCTGTGATTTAAGTGATCTGTTAGGGATCACTATCATGAGTGAGCAAAACTGCAACTATATAAACATTAAAAGATTAAAATTACATGGACAAGATAAGTGTGGCTTTGGCATAAGACATGTGTGAAACTCTAAGACATAATTTTTTCATATTAACTAATTTATTTACTTATTCACTCAATGAACATCTATTATATACTTCTTTTAAATTTTGAAAATACAACACTGAACAAACCAGAAAAAAGTAGTTGTCCTCTTGGAGCTCACATCCTGATTGGAGGCTATATCCAAATGTACTTGAAATCCAATCTTGGATGTCTAATGGGCATATCCAACTCAACAAGTCTAGATAATCTTTAATCCCCTGCCCTTTCCTAACTCAATAGTGAAATCTACATTTACCCCGTTGCTATGCCAAAGCTTTATAGAACTTTCTCTTATTCCCTCACTTTGCACTTTCAATCTATCTGTCATCAAACGACTGGTTCTACCTTCCAAATATAGTCCAAATCTGTTTGTTTTTAACCCCCATTGTCACCTGGGCCATCACTTCTCAGCTATACTGCCAACGTAAGTTTTCAATCTTTCATGCTCTGTGAAGAAGATGCAAGAAGGGCAGAGGTGAGGAACAGAGAGAAATGGAGAAAAAATATAAAATAGAACAAATAAACAAAGACCAATTTATTATTGATTACCCAAAGGAATAGAATTACTATACTGAAGTTGAAAGGATGGAGTATAAACATACAGTCTCAGTGTTCAGATTTTGGTCCTAATATACTATTTTCCTATAAAATGAACCGGACTTCCTTGAAAAATGGCAGAAACTGTATAATTTCCATATGGAAACAAATTTTTATGTCCGAAAACAAGAAAGAAAGAAGAAAAAGAAAGAAAAGAAAACAAAAAAGAGAATGAAAGAAAGGAAAGAAGAGAGAGAAAGAGAAAGAAAGAAAGAAAGAAAGAAAGAAAGAAAGAAAGAAAGAAAGAAAGAAAGAAAGAAAGAAAAGAGAAAGAGAAAAGATCTCAAACACACTGTCAGGCCATGAATAACAGTGTCATGCCATAAAGGACTCAGTAATACTTGAATGGCCTTATACTGGGTGGAAATAGGAAAACTTGTACACCAAAATAAGAAAATTTAAATACTCGAAATACATTGAAATACATGAGTTCATCGTGATGCCAAAAAATAATACTAATTGCTCATTATTTGAAGATGCTGGTAAATGGACACATTATGTTTTGAAATAAATGTAAATTAAATGTGTCCTACTGTTTTCTACAATAACTGTTCTTCTGCATAATCACTTAACAAATAAGAAAAGGTTTAATTTTAGGGAGAATTGCAGATAAAATAATACAATAAATAGAATTTTAATATCATTTTATAAATTCTAATAAATTATTTAATTTAGACACTGATCAACAATTACTAACAATGTCAAAAACAAAACAGACATTATGTACCTCATTTTAAATAAATACAACACCATCTGTGAAATAATATTGCTGAAAATTAATAAATCCAAATCACATCAAACCTCCAGTTCTAATTCATAATAAAAAAGACAAGAATGTTGGTTCAAAAACTTGAGCATTTCCTGGATAAAATCTCAAACTAGTCCCCATACATAGAGAATAAGCAGAAACCAAAGAAAGCAGCGGATCATTCCAGCTTGATGGGTGGCAGTTATTATAAGTAAAGGAATGTATACAAGGCTTGTCTTGGCTGGCTGGCTGCAAGACCGTAGTTCTCCACACCTGCTCATCAGAATCTTACAGTTTATATGGAGGCCTTAACTGGGTTCAGTGATGTATACCACCCATATGGTCTCAGCAACACATTACTCTCTCAAGGCTGCAACCTTGAAGACAGCTTCAGGGACTGGTGGGTAGACATACATACCAAGAATATCACATGACTACCTCCAACAAAAGGAACATGTTAAAAGACACATGATTGATGCAATAAGCAAAAACTTAACTGTAGGAATCTGCTGGACAAAGGATCTTGTTTCTGACTTAATAAATAGGTTGCAAGTAATAAAAGAGAGAGATGAGGACAAACTGTATATACTAAAAAGAAATTAAGACACCTATCAACTGGTGTAATATTTGGAACTTATTTGGTTCCTAATTTAAAAAAAAAAACTTTAAACATATTGGTGGTATTTGTGAAAGTATTAGAAAACTTGAACAATAATTGTGTCTTTTCTGATATCAAAGAGTTAGTGTTCACCTTTTGGAATAATATACCATGGGTATCTTTAAAAAGAGAACTATTATCTTTCCAAGAAACCTACTGAAGTATTTATAGATAAAATAATACCTTATCTTAGATTTACTCATAAATATGAGGGGTAGTGGGTAGATATTGATAACTGTTAGTGATAAGTAATGCTGAAGAATTTTATTATGCTCTTCTTTCTGTTTCTATATATGATTAAATTTTTCTTTAGCAAGCAATTAAAATAAACATAAAAGCAAAGCAACAATATAAAACATGTAAGTAAAGTTTTTAAGACAAGAAAACCCAATAGTATTCCTTAGGTGTCAGGTCATTTGCTAAATGTTTTGAATGAAACACTTTATATCAGACAAAATGACATAGTTGAGGCTTCATGCTTTTAGGATATATTTAGTTAGTAGAGATGTTTTTGTAGCAGTAGAAATTATATTTTTTGGCAAAATTTCTCAAGTGTCAGAACCTTTAATGTTGTATCCATCAAATATAGTAAAAAGACAACTATAGGCAAGCAGTTTCTCTATTTTCATTAATAGCACAAGTATATTTTGTATTATAGTAAAATAAGTTTACATTCTACCATCAAGTTGGCTTTCCCCATTACTTTATTTTGGAAAGGATCATTAAAAATATCATAAAGCAAATAGTCTATTCATTACCCCTCAAATTATCCTTATCAATGAAAGGTTTGAACAAATGGAAAAAAATAGAATACACCGAATGTGCTGCATTGCCTTGAATTCTATATGTAATTTTAGTGCAGCAAATAGATCCTGAATGTTCTTTAAAAAATTTTTTTTTATTTCAGTGGAGGAATTGATTTTTTTCATTTTATTTTATAGAGAGAGGAAGAGAGAAAGGAAGGGAGAGAGAGGCATCAATGAGACAAAAGCATCAACTGGTTGCCTCCTATAAGCACCCTGACTGGGATCATACACAACTGGACCAGGCACCAAACCTGTAAACTAGGCATGTGCTCTGACCAGCAATTGAACCTGCAACCTTTCAGTCATGGGACAACACTACAACCAACTGAGTCATATTCGTCATGGAAACCTTGGATGTTTCTTAATGTTCACAAATTCATTTTGTATTGTTTGAGCTATATGTTAGTCAGCGAGGGCTACCCTTAGAAAAGACCCACTGACTGGGATGGCTTAAACAGCATGAATTTATTTTCCCATATTTGAAAGCTAGAAGTTCAAAGATGAGATGCCTGTAGGGATGGTTCTCCTAAGGCCTCTGTTCTTGGCAAGTCTCATGGGGACTGCAGCCCCCTGTAGGGGGTGGGGTGGTGCATATACCCACAGACAAGAGCCTTCACATTGTGCACGCAAGTCTCTGGTGTCTTTTCCTTTTCTTATAAGGACATAAGTCATTGTACTAAGGGACCTACCTATGACCTATTTAACCTTAATTAACTCCTTAAAGTTCCTATCTATAAATATAGTCACATTGGGAGTCAATGCTTCTATTTGTAAAGTTCAGGGATATAGTTCAGTACCTGATAAGATGAAATTTTTTCTAATTCAAGAGAATTCCTCAGCAAAAGGGAATTCTTCACACAAGAAATATCCTTTCAGCCCTGGCTGGTGTGGTTCAGTGAATAAGGTGCCAGCCTGCGAACCTAAGGGTCGCTGGTGTGATTCCTCAGTCAGGGCACATAACCAGGTTGCAAGCCAGGTCTCCAGCTAGGTCCCTAGCTGGAGGCAGGTGAAAGGCAACCATCCATTGATGGTTCTCTCCCTTTCTTCCTTTCTCCCTGACCTTCTCTCTAAAAATAATAAATAAAATCTTATTTAAAAAGGTAAATTTATAAAAAGAAAGAAAGAAATATCTTTTCAAAAAAGAGCACGAGCATTGATAGGTATGGCTCAGTTAGTTGGGCATCATTCCAAAAAGCAAAAGGTCACGAGTTTGATTCCCAGTCAGGGCACATGCCTAGGTTGCATGTTCTGACTGGTCAGGGCATGTAGGAGGGGCAACTTTTCTCTCCCTCTCTTTCTCCTTTCCTTTCCCTCTTCTGAAATAAATAAATAGCAATACTGACCAGTGTGAAGTGTTATCTCATTGTGGTTGAAATTTGCATTTTTCTGGTGATTAGTGACATTGAGCATGTTTTCATTTGTCTATTGGCCATCTGTATATCCTCTTTGGAGAAGTGTCTACTTAGATCCTTTGTTCATTATTTAATTGAATTGTATGGAGTTTTTGTTTTGTTTTGTTTTGCTTTTGGGTTTTTTTTTTTGTTTGTTTTTTGATGTTGAGTTTTGTAAGTTCTTTATAATGTTGGATATTAACCCCTTATCAGATGTATTGCTGAATATGTTCTCCTATTCAGTGGGTTGTCTTTAATTTGTTGAGGGTTTTCTTTGCTGTGCAAAATATTTTGTTTGATGTCAGAAACTATTTAGTTTAATATAGTCCCCATTTGTTTATTTTTCTTTTGTGTCCCTTGCATGAGAAGATATGTCATAAAATATATTACTATGAGCAATGTCTGAGATTTTACTGCCTGTTTTCTTCTAGTAATTTTATGATCAGGTCTAACATTTAAGTCTTTAATCCACTTTGATTTTATTTCTTAAATGTGGTGTAATAAGGTGGTCTAGGTAAATTTTTCTGCACATATCTGTCCAATTTTCCCATTTATCGAATAACCTATCTTTAGCCCATTCATATGTGATTCGCTTGCTTCCTCTGTCAAATACTAATTAATTATAGAGGTGTGGGTCTCGCTATTCTGTTCCATTGATCTATATGCCTGTTTTTATGCTAGTATTATGCTGTTTTGATTACTATGCCCTTATATAGTTTGATATTAAGTAGTATGATTCCTCTTACTTTGTTCTTTTTTCTTAATTGCTGTTGCTATTCAGGGCCTTTTGTGGTTTCATATACATTTTTGAAATATTTGGTGTAGTTCTGTGAAATACATCATTGGTATCTTGATAGAAAACATATTGAATCTAACATTGTTTTGGGTAGTATAGACATTTTAATGATGTTAATTCTTCCTATCCGTGAACTTTGTATGTGCTTCTACTTCTGTGTCTATCAGTAGATGAGTAGATAAAGCAATTATGGGACATTTACACAATGGAATACTACTTGGCCATAAAAAAGTAAAATTTACCCTTTGCAACAGCATGGATGGGCCTGTGGAACATTATGCTAAATGAAATAAGCCAGTCAGAGAAAGACAAATACCATATGATTTCACTTGTATGTGGAATCAAATAAACAAACTGAACTAACAAGCAAAATAGAGACAGACTCATAGAGAGCAGGCTAATAGCTGGTGGTGGGGTGGGGGCCATTAGGAGTTGCAGGGATTGAGCAAAAAGGAAAAGGATTTGTGAACATGGACCACAGTGTGGTGGTTGCAGGAGGAGTATAAGGAGGATAGATAATAATGAAAATACAACAAAAACAGCCCTGGTTGGTAGCACAGTGGATAAGGTGCCGGCCTGCGAACGCAAAGGTCGCTGGTTCAATTCCCAGCCAGGGCAACATAACCAGGTAGCAAGCCAGGTCTCCAGCCAGGTCTGTGACTAGAGGCAGGTGAAAAGCAACCATACATTGATGCCTCTCTCCCTCTCTGACTCTCTCCCCTCCCCTCTCCCTGAAAATAATAAATTTAAAAATCTTAAAAAAAAAAAAGAAATTAAGTTGGTAAATAATAAATAAATGTTTT
This sequence comes from Noctilio leporinus, assembly GCA_004026585.1. Lineage (NCBI taxonomy): Eukaryota > Metazoa > Chordata > Mammalia > Chiroptera > Noctilionidae > Noctilio > Noctilio leporinus. Next base: position 167,358 of record PVIW01003322.1, read on the forward strand.
TAAATGAGCATGAACTTCCAAAGTTACACTTGCTGAATGCTTACTTACTGGAATAGTAGTACCCTTTAGCTAAAAACATAATCCCCTGGGATCCATCTTCAGCCTATTCTGCACCCAGCCTGCCCACATGTTAGCCAGCCACTCAGCTCTAATTCTGGGAGTAGCCTCCCCACATCTACTGGCATATGTTATTTTAATATGTGCACAAATTTATGATTAAAATTTTTTAAAGTTACAGATGGCAAAGAAACACATGAAAAGATGCTTCACACCACATGTCGTTAGGAAAATGCAAGTTAAAAAGGTAACACAACACACCTATCAAAATGGCTAAAATCCAGAGCACTGACAATGCTAAATTCTGATGAGATTTGAAGCAACAGGAATTCTAGGATTTCTTGTAGGAACATAAAGTGGTACATTTACTTGGGAACACAATTTGGCAGTTTCTTACAAAATTAAACATGCAGTATATTCCTACCATAAGATCCAGCAGTTACACTTGGTATTTACCCAAGATTTGAGAGTATATACCCACACCAAAAAAACTACACATGGATGTACTCATAACTGTCAAAATGTAGAGGTAAGCAAGCTGTAATAAACTATGGTATATGTAGAAAATAGAATATTATTCAGTACTAATAATAATGAGCTATCAAGACATTAAAAGGCATGGAGGAAACAAATGAATATTACTAAGTAAAAAATGCTAATCATGAAAGGTTACATACCATATGATTTCAACTATATGACATTGAGGAAAAGACAAAACTATGGAGATAGTAAAAATGTCAGTGATTATTAGGGATTAGGGGAAAGTGAGGGGTGAGTAGGCAAAGCCCAGAGAAATCTTAGGGAAGTGAAAATCTCTGCGTAATACCATAATGATGGATACATGTCATTAAAGATTTGTCAAAACCCACAGGACATATAACACCAAGAGTAAATCCTATGTCCTGGCTGATGACATAGTGGATAAGGAGCCAGCCTTTGAACCCAAAGGTTGCTGGTTCGATTCCCAGCCAGGGCACATAACCAGGTTGCAAGCAGGTCTCCAGCCAGGTCTGTAGCTGGAGGCAGGTGAAAGGCAACCATACATTGATGTTTCTCTCCCTCTCTGCCTCTCTCCCTTCTCCTCTCTCTAAGAATAATAAATAAAATCTTTTTTTTTTTAAAAAAGAGCAAATCCTAATGTAAACTATGGACTTTGGGTAATGATATGTCAATATGGGTTCATCAATTATAACAAATGTACCATTCTGATAAGGGGTGTTGATAACAAGGGAAGCTATTATGTATGGAAATAGGGCATATGAGAAATCTCTGTATCTTCTGCTCAATTCTGATATTCCCTGAAACTGTTCTAAAAGACAAAAGTTCATTTAAAAATAATGAAAAAAGATTTTAAAAGTTTGACTCTCATCTCCTTCATTTACTGTGTGATTTTGAGTAAATTAATTAGTATCTATATAGTCCAGCATAATATACATATATTCCATATCTATAAAATGAAATAATAAAGGTAATTGTCTCTTAGAATTATTTTGAAAATTAAAAATAAAAAATAATTTTACAAAATGATTTCAAATATTGATGTGCACTAAATTAAATGGGAGGCTTTTGGCTTAGACATGAATAAAATGCAAATACTGTAGATGGATTCCATATATTAGATACATACATACACATACATATATACATACACATACACTGCACATATAATCTATGTTTATAATAAACTTGCTCAATTTAAGAAAAAATAATCACTATTTTGATAAGATAAAACATACTTATGGTTCAGATTTCAAGCTTAACCAAGTCATATAAGGTAAGAAAAAATCCCCCTATTCCCTTCTTCCACATTCAAGCCCTAGAAGTAACTGCCATCATCAGTGCCTTGTTTATGTTTATAGAAATGTCCCATACATTTATAAACAATAAATGAGAGTGCTTGATTCTGGAGATATCATTAATCATATTGAATAATCAGTAATTGTATAGACAATGATTGATCAGAATGGATGTTGGCCTTAGTGCTCCTGGTAGGAGACCTGGAGTCCCCTGGTTAGACACCAGCCCAAGGTCAATAGGTTCATAAGTGGGTGATGTCAGGGTAGGATGTAGGCAGTCATAGCACGAACTTTATGCTAGATAGCTGTAGTTCTTTCAAAAGGGCTGTTAAAGGGGAAAGTAGTGATGTGGGATGAGAAGTAATAAAGATGTAGGTTATTTATTTCACAGCTTTTCCTGAAAACAATTCTTTTGTATCACAAATGTTATACTTAAGGTTCTATCTATCTACCTACCTACCTATCATCTATCTATACCACCCATACAATCTAGTTTTATTAGGAAGCATTTGGTAACATAGTTTTCACTTAAAAAATAAAAAAAAATTGCCAGAGCAATGTAATAGTTCTTTTATATGCCTTTTCTCTAACCTTTAAAATATTATTTCGAATATGTTCATATTCCCACTGTGTAGAGAAAGAAACTGATGTTTACTGTGGTTTAAGAGCTTCCCAGAATCATGCACTAGGATTTATCCCATATCCATGTGATTGTGATTCTAAAGCCAAAGGTTTTTAATTTAACTAATCAGCTTGATTAATACTGAGTCCCTGAGGAAAGATTAAACTTATTCTTTTACTTAAAATGCATATTGTCTTAGCTCTAAGACCTTTTACTTAGATTTTCTTTGTTCCCCATCTTCCTCCCTCGTGTCCTCCCTAAACCTCCTAAGAATTGTCATTTTCTAGTATTTCAAGAGGAGAATCTCTGTACAATCACATTTTTCACTTTTTCTAACTTTAGAAATGTGACAGTCAATGATCATTTTGGACAATTTCTCTTCAGGTTCAATTTAAATCATATAAATGACTCATTCAGCCCTCTCAGACCCTTTCATGAACAGGATCAGAAGTAAGGCACTTTAGGTTTGATGTATTTCAAGTTTCATAAAATGAAGTATTCATTTTCAATTGTGTTCAATTCAAAGCCATTCTCTTTCTATACCTCAAGGTTGAGAGAGCGTTTTCTATGAAAGACTCTTCCAACCTACCACTGTTAATTTCATGTGATTACAGTAAAGAGATAATAGAGAAAAACAACCAAAGGAAGCACCATTTGCACTGACTAAAACAAAATAAAATGTCAACTCATATTTGTCTCCCTTATACCTTTCAGCCACTTATTATTAAGCGCAGGTATTGAAAAAGACCTAAGAGGTAATAATGTGGTTCCAGAGCATTCATCTTTCCAATAACTTATGCTAACTGGACTTTCCATAAGACAGTATAATGAAGTAGGAAAGAGAGTAGCTGGATTAGCTCCAACTCTGACAAATAGATGATCCCTATGGATCCATTCTCTGATTTTTAGATTCAATTTCCATAAAATCATCATCATATCTATTTCTTAATGCTGTTTAGAAGATACATGTAAAATGTTTTAAAGCCTTGGCTGATGGCACAGTGGATAAGGTGCCAGCCTATGAACCCAAAGGTTGCTGGTTCGATTCCCAGTCAGGGCACATAACCAGGTTGCAAGCCAGGTCTCCAGCCAGGTCCGTAGCTGGAGAAAGGTGAAAGGCAACCACATTGATGTTTCTCTCCCTCTCTGCCTCTCTCCCTTCCCCTCTCTCTGAAAAATAGTAAATAAAATTAAAAAATAATAATAATAAAAATAAAATGTTTTATAACTTGGAAAGCACATAAAATGGAGGCTATATTTACCATATCACACAAACACACATTTTTGATAACAGAGTTTTGCTACTAAACTTCATTCCTTGTTCACTGCACTTAAGAATCCATACAGATATTCAAAACTAGTCAAATGTAGAGTATGAACCTTAATTGGTGTGACTCAGTTGGTTGGGCATTGTCCCACAAAGCAAAAGGTTACTGTTTTGATTATCTGTCAGGGCACATACCTGGGTGTCAGATTTGGTCCCCAGAAGGGGTACCTACATGAGGCAACCAATCAATAATTCTCTCTTATGCTGATGTTTCTTTCCCTCTCCTCCCTCCCTTCTTTCTCTAAAAATAAATAAATAAATAAATTTAAAAACTGTTGACATATGAATTATATCCATGGCAGGGAAGATGGAAAATTAACACCATCATAGAGATAGTCATGCAAGGTCCAGGCACAGTGGTTCAGTCGGTTTAGCAGAGAGGATGAATGATAAAACTTAAATGTTTTCAGAATGAAATGGAGAATAAGAGACATAAACTGCCACGTGCAGATAACAAAAATATTCATTGGTAGAAAAATTTGTGCCTATAAATAAGAATCCAAGTAGAAGCCAATCACTTTTTCTTGATTCCATTGTTAATATTGACTTCACATTTTAATTTTTGTTCATTTCTACTTTCATGGCACAAGTGAAAAACTCCTTTTTTGTTTGTAATTTTGTTTAATAACATTAAAGAAATACCTGCTTCCTTTCTGTAAAGAAGACAACTGTATATCAGAGACTCTGAGAAAACTGTCTTTAGTCAAAGAGGTGAGAAATGACAGAACCACTGCCTGCACAGAGAGGTCAAATATTAGAACTGAGCCTAGAATCACACGGTAACATAACAAATGCAGCATTACAAGTACATTGGGAGTGGGGTTTTTAAATGTTAAAACATGAAACAAGGTCCAAGCTAAAACATGGGACTGCACCAAAGGTTAACACATATTTACAGACATGCATGCACATAGCACATTGCTATTTTTACTGCGACTAATTCTCAAAAGTAGTGTAGAAAATATTTAAAACCATTGAAAATATGTAAGAATAATTAGCAAAGGTTAAAATAAATATAAAATTAATTTATAAAATCAAGCTGGTCTGTTATACACACAACAGGTTATGCTAGAATATCTGAACACACACCAGATACACTTTCAATAAAAGCAGTTGTGTCCCAAAGGAATTAAATGAATCACATTTTATTGAGGTTTACATATATTTACTTATAGATTGAAGGTAAAGTTAACCATATTTTTTATTTTTGTAGTTTTTTTAAAATTCAGGCTAATGTAAAATACTATTAACAATATAATTAAAGCAATGTAAAATTTGTGTGTGTATATATATGTGTGCGTATGTATGTGTGTGTGTAATGTTTTTACTAAAAATGCTAAAATACACAAAAGTAAAAACATGATAATTAAAAATATTACCCCTAAAACATACTTTTCAATAAAGCAATTGCAGAAAATCATTTTCTGGCCTAAAGATAATATCCATTCACTGAGTGCTCACCCAGATAGTTAATGCATAAGGATTAAAACAGTTTAATAGGTCAAGGAGTTATTGCCTCTGTTTGAAAAACAAGTGAAAGTTCTTTTAGTCATACATGATGTCTTGAAATCAAGAAAAATGCAAATATAAAAACTTGTCTTTAAGAACTAGAGGAGCAACAACAAACAAAGCCCAGAGCAAGTAGAAGGAAGGAAATCATCAAGATCAGAGCAAAACTAAATAACTCAGAGATTCAAACTACAATTCGAAGAATCGACAGGACCAGGAGCTGGTTCTTTGAAAAAATAAACAAAATTGACAAGCCCTTATCCAGACTCATCAAGAAAAAGAGAGAGAGGAC